>CAUYQG010198280.1:0-33649 GCA_963574415.1 Tarsius wallacei | reverse complement strand
CTCATCTCTACAATAAATCAAAAATTAGCTGGGCATGGTAGCATGTACCTGTAGTTCCAGCTACTTGGAAGGCTGAGGCAGAAGGATCACCGGAGCCCAGCAGGTTGAGGCTGCGGTGGCTGGGAGCGGCCACTGCACTCCAGTCTGGGTGACAGAGTGAGACTCCAACTCAAAAAAAAAAGTTGCCCAGGCTGATCTCTAGCCCGTGGGCTCAGGCAATCCTCTCACCTCGGCCCCCCAAAGTACTGGAATTTTAGGCATGAGCCACTGCGCCTGGCCTCTTTCTTTTTTTTTTTTAACAGCCATCCTAATAGGTATGAGGTGATATTTCCTGGTTTTAATTGGCATTTCTCTGATGATTAGTGATGTTGAGCTTTTTTTTCATGTGCTTGTTGTTCATACATTTGTATATCATCTTTGGAGAAATGTCTATTCAAGTCTGTTGCCATTTTAAAATATGGATTATTTGATTTTTGTTGAGTTATAGTCTTTATATGTTCTGGATATTAACTCCTTATTAGATCTATGATTTTTCCCTCATTCTGTAGTTTTCTTTTACTCTGCTGATTGAGTCCTGTGATGAACAAGTTTTGAAGTTGAGTGCAGTTCCTCTGGTTTGCCTTTTGCTGAGTGTGTGTTAGTGGGACCCATAGCTCTGCAGGATGGTCTTCTATTTCTGGGATGCACCACTGAGCTGGTCACTCTGTGCTCACATCCAACCAGCTTTCCTTGATTTCCTTCTAGCCAGAAGTTTCCAGATGTGGAGTTGATGAAAGTTCTTCATGGAAGGGTGAATGCTATCCAAAATTGCAAATGCCAATGCCCTCTCTGGAAGGAAAAGGAGAACAGGATGGGGACATAGGTCCCAGGTGCTATTCTTTGGGGGTTCACATGGGTAGCGCAGAGAGAGCCAGATCCTCGGGGCAATTCTAAAATAGCAAAGCCCCCTTGAGAGAGCAAGCATTATTGGTTTGTTAAAATTAAAAAAGTTTTGTCTGGTCAGAGAGAATGTCTCACGAGGTTGCCCAACCATCTTTGCTCATCCATGGAAGGATACTTTGAGCTTGGCTCTGCTCTGGGCCATGCGGGGGTGGGCATACAGTGGCATTTTCTGCCACTCCGTGTGGGACTGGCGCTAAACCACATGCACCTTGGCAGATCAGGTAGCCAGGAACCTCTCTAGAAAGTCCTTGAAAAATGCTCTTTCTTCCCAAATGGACAGATTAAGCTTTTTATATCTGTATGACAGGAGCCTTTTTGTGTGTTCTTTCTCAAGGTGACAAATTGGTGACAGAGAGCAAATAAATAGTATTTTTTTCTTCTCCATAGCACCAAAATATAGACAGTATAAGAAAGCCCTTCATCATCAGGAGGTGAGTCCCCATGTGGTAGACGGAATACATGCAGGGGGCTCTGATGCTGCCTGCTCTAGGTGACCCTGCTTCCTCTGAATAGTCAGCTGACAGATGGCCCCAAAAGACCACCCCCATTTTATTTTATTTTTGGAGTCAGGGTCTTCCTCTGTCACCCAGACTGGAGTGAAGTGGCATGGTCACAGTTCACCGTAGCCTCAACTTCCTGGTTTCAGGCAATTCTTCTGCTTTAGCCTCCCCAGTAGCTGGGACTACAGGCATGGGCCACCACGCCCACCCCACTCATTTTAGATGGCACCCAAAAGTGATGTCTTGGCTGTGTAGCAGGTGGTGATGTCCCTATGGCCAGTCCCCAGGCTGTGGAGAGGGTGGTGTAGACCACAGTGCCCACCACTGGGACATCATAGGGGACCAACACAGCTGTGACTCTTTATGATTTACCTATCATGAGGAATACTGAGCCTTGAAAAACAACAGTTGCGGTTGTTCACATGCTTATGTGCCTCTCAGGAGAAGAAAGTCTGGGCAAATGCACACAGAAGCCCATTTCAGTTGCTGTTACGGAAGTTGAGATCCAATCCCTTCTACCCTTCCCATTTCCAGGTGTATCTGTTGCAGAGAGTTGGCACCCACCCACATCCACACAAACCTCCTCCTCACCCCAGCCAGAGACCCGAGTGAAAGCATAAGGCCAAGACTGGGAAGATGGCAGACGACTGCATGTCAAGGACAAAGGAGTTATGCTCTCAGAGATGGAGGACTTTGGTAAACTGCTGCCTCTCTGGGGCAGGGACAGAAAGAGATGTGCAGCCTGTTGGCCTCCCCACCACCCTCTTCTGCCTGCTCTGTCTCTGCAGGAAACATCAGGAATGAGAATCCACATAGCCCCTTGGCCAGCTTATCAGCACACACCTGCCGTGGGGGGGCCTCTTGGAGGCCAAACTCCTCCTCCCATACCCCCTTCATCTGTCTGTCCAGTGTCAGGCCACACTGGTTGAGCTGGAGTTCAGGGACTCTGCCCCCATGGCCTGATGGAGATGCCGCGCCAGGTGAGTCATGACAGGAAGAACACCAGGAATCAGCCAATGTCTGCTCCTTTCTTCCTGCACATTTTCTCTTTCAACAGTACAAAGGTGGCAAGGTTTTTCTATGCTTCCCATTATGGAATGAATTATGCCCCCCACCCACACTCATATGTTGAAATCCTAACCCCTAGTCCTAACTCCACGTGGCCGTGTTTGAAGAGAGGATCTTTAAACAGGCAATCCATTTCAAATGAGGTGATGAGGGAGGGCTCTAATCTGAAATGACTGGTATCCTACAAGAAAAGGAAATTAGAACATGCACACGCATTGAAGGGTAACCCCTGAGGAACCAGTGAAAAGACTCCTTCAGCAAGCCCAGGGGAGAAGCCTGGGAGGACACAGCCCTGCAGATGCCTGATCTAGGCCTTCCGGCCTTCAGGACTATGAAGCTGTAAATGTCTGTAGTTCAGCCGCACAGCCTGAGGGGCCGTGTGATGGCAGCCCCAGGAAGTGAATATAACCGCCACTCCACACTTCTCTCCCAATAAAGGGCATGAGTCACTGGCGAGCTTCCACGCAGTCTGTCAGTGGCAGCATCACGTGGGCCCTCCCAAGACTTACTGTCCTATTGGCGAGGGGTGGAGCCGCCGGCCTGCATCCGGCCCTGAACGGGGCACTCCTATTGAAGTGCTCCCCATGCCCTCTGCTTCCCAGAGCTCTTGGCAACAGTCCAGCGTAATGTTCCAAGTAGGAAAAGGCAGGTTGATTTAAGGACTCAGACTTTGCTAGGTGTTACCTTGATTTATGAGAAGAGAATTACTAAATAGCCACACAACAATGGCTCCCCATTCACCTACGTGTGGCCTGGAGGCTAATAAAGCAGGCCCTCATCTCCAAGGTGATGACATCAGTGGTACCAGCCCTTCTTCCTCACCAAGGAACGTGTCATGTTGTTCCAAATACACTTTGACTTGGTGAAGGGTTGTGTTAAGTGATTCCAAAAAATGATCGTGTATATTTTCTCTAGGGAAATTCCTGTATATTATTTTTACTCAGAACATCTCTTACACACAATTATTTATCAGGAATGAAATCAGGATTTGTCCGGCTGGCCCAGCTGGCGGATCTGCTGCGCCCGATCGGGGCCCGGCCATGCGGGGTGGGCGTGCTTCCCGTGGCTCTGAGCCAGGCAGAAGGAGCCTTCAAGATGCCGCGGGAGGAAGCCCCGCTTGAGCCCATTCCTGTTTTGTCTCACTGGAATTCAAAGATGTTTTTGAGCCTTTTCCCTCACTTGAGTTGAGTGGGCTTGGAACATGCTTTCACAGGCAGTTCTGTGTGGGGCTCCGAGGAAACCTACTCAAAAGAATGACTTCATGAGAGGGGAACTAATATTTGCTCCCCCCACGCCTACTTTCCCAGGGGAAGGCTAATCTTTAAACACAGAACCTCTGGAGGCCAATAAAATTGAGAGCAAGAGAAGCAAGATTGTTTCATTGTTGTGACCATGAAATAGAGTTTGTTTTTATTGCATTTCTTTTTCCCTTCAGGAAAGCTCTGGGTTAAGAGCTCTGACAGATAATTCTTGCACCCCTGGTTCTGGCTTTCCCCCCATTGTTCCAGTTGCCTTTTTAATCACCATGATCTCAGGCAAGGTCAATGCCACTCTTGTTTCATGTTGTGTGTGGTCAGCCCACCCACTTGCCTCTGCCCAGGGCTCCCATAGGGATGCATGCGTGGCCTCCTTGCCACCCTTCCATGTTGCCAACCTCCCTGAGTGACCCTGGAGCCAGCTTGGCTGTTGGTAGGATGGCACGTCATGGCCCCTCAGCTAGGCTAACCCCTCAGGCATCTCCCAGCCTGGCAGTGAGGGGTAGCTGTCCTTGCACGCCTGAGTATGGGTCTCCTGAAGCCCTGGTGTGGTGTGAGCACTCAGGCTGCCCTCACTGTGTCTGGTCCGGTAATGGAAATCGGGAAACCAGAGGTGATACAGAGCAGACTGAGGTCACTGTCCAGGGGTGTGAAGTAAGGTATGGGGTCACAGAGCATTACGCAAGGGCCTGAAATGCCTCTGTGTGCACAATGGCAGTGAGGAGTGTGGGTGTGTCAGGCTCAGGAAAGTCCAGGCAGAGGGGCGCTTGGGCAAGGAGAAGGCAGAGGGCTGCACTGGGCTGGGCAGCCCTATCCTAGGAAAGCCAGCCCTGCCCAGAGGCCTCTGATGGCACTGTCAGGTACCTGAAGAGGTGGGACCACCCCCGGTGGGACCAAGTACCCTTGGTTCCCTGAAAACTCTCTTCCTACTCACTGAGGCTGGGAAGATTTTAATGCTGAAGCAGAGGGTAATAACGTCTTGAGACGCTTCTGGGGGCTCAGCACTGAAATCCCTCTGTAACCTCCTAGAAGCAGAAGCAGGGTCAAATCTGAGAGTGCCCAGGCCCCTCCAACAATGAGGAGCTCAGACCCCACAATATGCCTTTAACCCCCTCCTGCTCCTGCTTGACACCCCTGTCTGACACTTGTGTTCATGTCTGCCCCTCCCCAGACATCCCGGGGCCGCTCCAGCAGCCCCGCCTGGCATCCATTCTCATCTCACGAAGCCCTTTGGCAAATGAAATCCTCAGAATTAGTATTTCTCACATGGAAACTTACCCTTGTTTTTGGTGGTTATGGTAGATCATCAGTGACCCCGGTAAAAAGAGCCAGGTGTCCTGCTTCTGTTAAATGAGGTTGTCTTTTAACTCTCAGAGAAGAAGAATGTCCCTCCCCTTCTAGAGTGCTAAAACATAGACTGCTTCAACTGGGTTCTCGGGGATTCGGGGGCTGGGGGAGGGAAGAGTGCGATGTGCACACAGCCTCCAGGACCCCAAATTGGGGACCTCTCGGGATGCCCATGCAGACTCCAGGGCTGTGCAGAGGAGAAAGGAGAGAGTCCTGGGGAGTGGGTCCAGTGCTCTGGAAGGAGTATTTTTCGTTTCATTTCATTTATTGTCTTTTCTATTTTATTTTATTTTATTTTTGTAGCAATGGGGTCTCACTATGTTGCCTAGGCTGGGCTCAAACTCCTGGCTCTAGTAATCCTCTTGCCTCAGCCTCCCAAAGTTTTGGGATTACAGGCATGAGCCACCATGCCCGACCTGCACGGAAGGAGTGTTTCTTATTCAAGTTAGGATTGCTGCTTAGAACTGTCTTATGTTAAACCTTTTAACCAGATAATTTTGAACCATTTTCCCAGGGGAAACACAAGTTCCTGTGAGCCTCCAGTTTCAGCATGTTCATTCACTGATCCATGCATAACTTTGTTGTGTGTGTGTTTCTATTTAAAAACACTTTAATATATACTATTGATTTTTTTTAAGTTGGGGTCTCAAGTGCAGTGGCATGATTATAACTCACTGTAGCCTTTATCTCCTGAGCATAAGCGATCCTCCCACCTCAGTCTCCTGAGTAGCTGGGACCACAGGAATGCGCCACCACATCCACCTAATTTATCAATTTTTTTGTAGAGACGAGGTCTCACTATATTGCCCAGGCTGGTCTTGAACTCCTAGCCTCAAGTGATCCTCCCACCTCAGCCTCCCAAAGGGCTGGGGTTATACATGTAAGCCACTGCTCTCAGCCCTACTATTGATTCCTTGGTGAACTCAAGGTCAACAGCACCATAACTCCTGCCTAAGCGAAGTCCATCTAACACATTTTCTCCATATGGCTCATCATAGCCTACTTGTGCTTAGGAATGCCAGACAGCATTTCAGGTGCTCGCCAATAGAGACCACAGGGTGACAGCCAGAGGGTCGATGTGACAGCAGGGTGTGGAGGTAGCAGGGGTCTTCAGGGGCATCCCAGGCCCACCCTCCAGAACCGGATCTGGTGTGTAGGCCATGCAGGGGTCTGGTCAGACCCCTAGCTTCCAGGCTTCCAGGTGTATGTTGGTGGGCAGGGTCCTCCAGTTACTGAGCACAAAGCCCTGTCACACCCCTGCTGCACACAGCCTCTGTGCCCTGGGCCTGCAACCAGGATACTGGGTGTCAGATCCACGGGCTAAGCTTGGCAGGAAGCCCTTCCCAAAAGGGTTGGCCACGTGTGTCCTCACCAGGCTCTGATGGCACTGAGGAGCAGTGGACCAGGGCCCTGAAGGAGCAGCTGTGATCTGGCATCCACTTCTGTTTTCGCCCTAAAGATACGGTGTATGTAGAGATTTGTAGCTCCTGAGACCCTGCCTTGGGTGGGAGCCCACTGGGATCTTGCTGCAATGTTCTCAGGCTGACCAGGTGGAGGTGTTTCCCAGAGAGCACTGGCCACAGAGGGGGCTGGGGCTCTTCTCTGTCCACCTGTCTCTTTGCCCCCGTGGCTCTCCCTCCTACCAGCTGGGCCAGGGCTGAGATTTTCAGAGGGAGGTTCCCATTGCTACCAGGTGATCCCTGCTCCTATCTCTGGCCTGAGCAGTCATATCAATTCAACACAGATGAGCAATCACACCATTCCCATTCCCGCCACCTGGGTATCCTCCTCTCCTCAACCCTACAGCACCTGCAAGATCGGGCTCCCCTCCCTGGAGCCCCACCTGGTCTGAGTATGCATGCTGCTGGCCTCCTAGCCTGGTATTATAGGAGGATCATTCCTGCCTCTGTCTCTGGGTTCCCTACATATGCTCTAGACCCTGCAGTCTTTCACTTTTTGGGGAACCATGGACCCCTTAAGCAGTCTGGTGAGCCTGTGGATCTTCTAGAACTGCTGTCATCTGTCCTACATTCACAGACAGAGGAAATACTAAACCTTAGAAGTTGGTGAAAACAAAGATGCGTTTTCCCCATCCAAGTTCATGGGGCTCTTGGGAAGCCCTGGGATAGGTATGCGTGTAGACTGGCAGTCCAGGACTGCACATAGCTGCTGGGGAGAAGCACTTGCAAAGTGTGGGCTCTGCACACATGATCTACTTCCCCCCACCCCTAAGCCCACCTTCCCTTCCACTTGGCCTGAAACTCTGCCTTGACCCCAAGTTGGAGCTGGAGGCCAGACAGTGGGTGGGCTATGGGCTGGGTTCTGCGTTTGTTGAGGGACAGAGCCCGTGGCAGCTGTAGGGACCTTGAGGGGGAGGGATGGGGCTTGGGCAGGGGGCAAACCGAAAGAGTGAAAGTATGAGTGTGGAGGGCATGGAGGGCACCCCTGTGGGGTCCAGGCCAGCTTTGCCCCGTCCCTGTGAGAGCCAGGAATCTGATCTGGGCCAAGAAGTCTCCAGTGGAGCCAGGTCTTCTCTCCCATGCCTGGGTATGCTGCTCCTGGTGGTGTGTCTCCAGACGCTGCTCCTGGCCACCTGCCTTCCCCCAGGCCACAGAGCCTCTCTCTAAGCTGAGGGGACCATGCCAGCCCACAGGCTTCAAGCGTTCCTTCCTGATGGAGTGCTGCCTAAAAGTGGGTTAATTTTCTGAGGTCATTTTTTATTGTGGTAAAATACATATCACATAAAATTGACCATTTTGACCAGGTGTAAATTTCCAGCTCATGGCACATTTAGAAAGTTGTGCAGACAGCACTTCTGCCCATCTCCAGAGCTTCTTCACCCTATACAGAGACTCTGCACCCACTAGACCCCAACTCCTTGTCACCTCCTCCCCTGCCCTGGCAGCACCCAACCACTTTCTGTCTCTGTGAATTTGACCGCTCATGTAACTGAAGTCAGACAATTTTTGTGTCTGGCAGTTTGTATTCAGCAGAATGTCCACAAGGCTCAGTCATGTTGTATCCTGTGTCAGAATTCCCCTCCTGTTGAATGTTGAATGATAGTCTACTGAATATACACACTACATTTTGTCTATCCATCCATCCGCTGGGGACACTGGGTTGCTTCCTGCTCTTGGCTTCTGAGAAGAGTCCTACTGCTAAGTTGGATGGAGGGAGGGCTGCTCTTAGAAGTGTGTAAAGTACCTTTGGGAAGGTTAGCATTTTGTGTTTTTACACATCTCTAGCTATTTCAGCTACAAGGTCTCCACTTTGTTGTCCTCAGTTTCCCTGCAGGCACAACTGCTCCTGGGCACTGAGCAGTGCTGTCCCATGTGCTCCCTCGGGCTGGCATCCTTTCTGCAGTCAGACTGAAAGAGGACCAGGGCCCGGCCCAACTAGGGCACTGTGGGGGTCCCTCATTACAGACCCTGACAAAATGGGCCAAACCAGTCAGACACTCTTCTTCCCAGGCTGGAGTGCAGTAGCACATTCATGGCTCACCCAGCCTCTGGTTCCTGGGCTCAAGAGATTCTCTTGTGTCAGCCTCCCAAGTAGTTGGGACTACAGGCATGTACCACCAAGCCGGGCTAATTTTTTAATTTTTTATAGAGATGAGGTCTTGCTATGCTGCCCAGGCTGGTCTCAAACACCTGGACTCAAGCAGTCCTCCCACTTTGGCCTCCCAAAGTGCTAGGATTACAAGTGTGAGCCACCACGTTCAGCCTTATTGTATTTTTATTACAGACATATAAATATACATATTGGTATACAATAATTGTACATATTTTGGGAGAACATGTAATATTTAGATACATACATACAATGTGCAATGACCAAATCAGGGTAACTGGGTTATCACTCATTTCTCTTTTCCTTGTTTTGGGAACATTGCATTTCTTCTCTTCTAACTGTTTTGAAATATACAATAAATTATTGTCAACGATAATTTCCCCACTGTACTATGGAATACTAGAACTTATTCTGACTGTATTTTTTACCATTTCTAGGTCTCTCTTCTTACAGGAGGAGCGTGCTCCCCTGATCGTGCAGGGTGGAATGTGGCCACTTGTTGAAAACCAGGATTGAATATTGCCCTGCCTGAACTCAAAGTCGTTACTGGGCAGTGTCCACGCCTGGCAGCAGGTCAGAAAGCCAGGAGCCGCTCATTAGTGGCTACCCTGGCAGACCCCCTCCAAGGAGGAAGAGAGGAGAGGAGGAAGAAGAGGAGGAGGAGGAAGAGGGGGAAGAGGAGCGAGAAGCAGCAGCGGGGATGGCTGGGGTCCTGCCACTTCTTGTTGCCTGGCAGGCACTGGACAGAGCAGTCGTCAAGAAAGAGAGGGTGAGATTGGGAGGGTGGCTGAAGGCATCACAGATTTGGGACGGTGGGGGGCTGGGAGAGGGGAAGAGAAGGAAACAGAGGGACCCCTTTCCCTGTCTTATTACTGGAGTTAATACCTTGAATTCATGGGCTTCTCTGAATCTTTCTAGAATCTGTTCTGTGTCTCCCCCTGCAATCCTGTCTAGCTGTAGGCTGCATGACTGTTCTGCAGGTGTGCATACAAAGGGGCCCTGGGGGTGGGAAGTTCTCTCACTAAGAAAAAAAGTCTCACCCCCTCCTAGTGATGTGGGGTCTGCAGGGACCTTGAGTCGCACTAGCACAGCATGGAACAAGAGAGAAGACAATTCAGAATTTCCACATCACCTCATGCACTTGACTAAGAAGGTGATGGGGGACTGTCGGCCCTTGCCGAGTACCCGGCCACTCGCTGCCCTCTAGTGGACAGATGAGGTACAGGACACGGGGAGCTGCCTTGTGGATGGCTTGTGGAAGGATGGGCTTGCAGAGAGATGTTATGTAACGCAACGCACCGTGCACCCTGTTTTGATATAGATGCTAGTTTTTGCGTGTGATATGTCAGGCGCTGGGCATACAAAATGCATCACGCATTGTTCTGGGCTGAATTATGCCACCCCCCGTCCCCAATTCACATGCTGAAGTCCCAAACTCTGGCAACTCAGAATGAGACTGTTTTTGGAAATGGGTCTTTAAAGAGATGATTAAGTTAAAAAGAGGCCATGAGGATGGGCCCTGCTCCAATCTGGCTGGTGTCCTTATAAGAAGAGAAGAGAGCACAGACATGCATAGAGGGACAACACTGTGAGGACACAGGGAGGAGATGGCCATCAACAGGCTAGGGAAAAGGCCTGAGAAGGAGCCAATCCACCCACACCTTGATCTCAGACTTTGGCCTCCAGAACTACAAGGAAATAAGTCACCGTCCTTCAGGCCCCTGACTATGGTGATTTGTCATGGCAGCCCAGCAAACTAACACACACCTGGATTCTGTCCTTTAGGAGCCAGCACTAGCAGTTAGGCCCTGACCAAGTCAAGACAGCAATGGGTGAAATTCAGTGGCCCCTACCACATTCCAAGTCCCACGCCAAGCATCTTCTGGGTGCACCTCTTATGGTGACCCTAGGTCCTTGTCCTTCTTAGCCAAGGAAACCTCAGGACAGAGACTTGGCAGCAGCCCTGGAGTCCAGACCACCCTGAAGTCTGAGACCTCAGCCACGAGGATTCCCAGGGGAGGGCCACACACAGAGGGAAGATATCAGTCTTCTGAAAGCAAGAGGGGCTTCTGACAAGGCAGGTGGGTAGGAGTGGGGATAGTATTGATTTTGATGTTGGTTATCTTTTCCCCTGAATTCTCCAAAAAACAGAAGGAACCAGGGTAGGGAAACCAAAAGCCATGGATAGTATTTACAATGCAATGGAGGGAAGTGGTGTCCTCAGACACCCTAAGGAGGAGTGGGTGGGACAGACTCATGTGATGTTGGCATCTGTGGGGGGTGGGAGGGAACCCCAGATGGAGCAGAATAAGGATGCAGGGAAAGAGTGCTTCCAGAGATCTGATGAGCAGAACACAGGATACCCACTCATGGGACACCCTCCCAAGAGCTCAAGGACACACACTTCAAGGTCAAATCCTATGCAAAGTCATAAGTGTATTATAAGAGAAAAGGGAATAGGATAAAAGATGTAAAACATACCAGGAAGACTTGACTACAAGGCAGATGGAGACTGTGACCTAATCCCATCCAAACAAACTTTAAAAAATTAAAAAACTGATTGAAGACGTATAGCAACATGTTTTTTAAAAAAATTTAAAACGTTTTCGGGGCCAGGTGCGTAGCTCATACCTGTAATCCCAACACTTTGTGAGGCTGAAATGGGAGGATTGCCTGAGCCCAGGACTTTGAGGCTCTGGTCAGCTGTGATTGTGTTACTACATTCCAGCCTGGTGACAGAATGAGAGCCTGTCTCAAAAACAAACAAGCAAATAAATAAATAAACAAAATCTAAAATTGGTTGCAAGAATTTAGGGAAGAGTTATAATAAACTTTTAAAAGTCATTTCAGATATGAATATTAAACTAAAAGAAAAACAGAAGCAGATAAACGTAAGGGCTTAAGAGAAGAAAATCTTCAAGTCAGAAAGAAATTAAAACATAATTCACCAGAGATCAGCATTAACAAGAAAACATTTTCAATTTGATGATAGGCAGCACTAACTTTGAATCTCAATTAAATGAATTGTCTGCCCTCACACAAAAAAAGAATTTCAAAAATAACATGTGTGTCAAGAATGTGGAGAAATTGGCTGAGCGCAGTGGCTCACGCCTGTAATCCCAACATTTTGGGAGGCCGAGAGGGGATTGCTTGAGCAGGCGTTTGAGACCAGCTTGGGCAACATAGAGACCTTGTCTCCACAAAAAGTAAAAAAAAAAAAAAATTAGCTGGGTGTGGTGGCGCATGCCTGTAGTCCCAGCTACTTGAGATGCTTAAGTGGAAGGATTGCCTGAGCCCAGGAGGTTGAGGCTGTGATCATGCCACTGCACTCCAGCCTGGATGACAGAGACCCTGACTCAAAAAAAAATAAACAAATAAAAATGTGGGGAAACTGGAACCACTGCACACTGCTGGTGGGAATGTAAAGTGGACAACAGTATGGGGTTTCCTCAAAAAATTAAACATAGAATTATCACATGTCCCAGCAATCCCACTTCTGGAAAAATACTCAAGAAAACTGAAAATGATGGCCAGACTCAGTGGCTCAGTCTGTAATCTCAGCACTTTGGGAGACTGAGGCATGTGGATTGCCTGAGCCTATGGATTCAAGACCAGTTCAGGCAACTTGGTGAGACCTTGTCTCTACAATAAATCAAAAAAATTAGCCAGGTGTGGTTGTAGTTCCGGCTACTTGGAAGGCTGAGGTGGAAGGATCGCCGGAGCCCAGCAGATTGACACTGGGTGGCCATGAGTGTGCCACAGCACTCCAGCCTGGGCGACAGAGTGAGACTCCAACTCAAAAAAAAAAAAGAAAGAAAGAAAACTGAAAACGGGGCGTGAAAAAAAATTTGCATTATTTACAGTAGCTAAGAGGTAGAGACAACCCAAGTGTCCATCCACAGATAAATGGAGATACAAAATGGAGATTTAAGAATAATCCTTGGTCTTAGAAAGGGAGGGAACCCTGACACATGTCATCATGTGGATAAACTTTGGGGATACCGTGCTAAGAGAAGTAGGCCCATCACAGGACAAATACTACATATTCCACTCCTATGAGGTAGTTAGAGTCATCAGATCCATAGAGACAAGAAGTGTATGGTGGGTGCCAGGGCTGGAACAGTTTCAGTTCTGCGGTGATGAAGTCCTGGAACTGCGTGGTGGTGATGACTTCACAACAGTGCAAATGCACTTACTGCCACTGAGCTGCACACATAAAATGATGAAAGTGGTAAATTTTATGTCATGTGCATTTTCCCACAATTTAAACATTTTAATTGAAAATAAATCCTTTCTTCTCATTAGTAGACCTATATTATGAAAAATTGTACTCACCATTGTTATATTTGAATTTTGTCAATACAAAGATGTGAGAAAATATATTTTCTGTCTCTGATTTTACCTCTTGTCCTGCAAAGTCTACCCTGTTTCCACCCTGGCCCTTCACAGGAAACAGTCCCGGCCCCTGACCTGGAAGAGTATTTGGTGCGTGGAGGATGCCCAGGACGTATCAGTGGAAAGGATGAAGGAACAAGCTTCCCTCCCCTCCTCCATTCCATCCCCTCTGTTGTGTCTGGGTCCTCTCCACAGCAGCCCAAGGCCGGAACCCCTCCCCACCCCTCCCACCCCCACCAAGTCCTCTACAGACATGCCTCCCTGGCCTCATCTCCTGCGACCGTCATCTTTCTTTCACTTACAAACTTTCTTAAGTCTCAACCTCAGGAAGGTGCCCTGGGCTTTGCCCTAGCCCGTTCCTCTGTCCAGGCCTCCTTTAGTTCCTGGCTCCTGTTCATGCTCTCTGCGACCTCTGAATTTGCTGCCAGGGTCAAGGGAGCCTGTGTTGCCTTCTGGGGTTCCCGATTCTCAAAGAGCGTGAGACCAGGTCTTTCCATCCATGACCCCACACCTCCATGCTTCCATCTCTAGCCACACCCCTTCACAGACCATGACTTGACCTTGTGCGATTTCTGTTTCTCAAGTCTGGTACACAGGCTAGGTTGCCTTTGGTGGCAGGAAGAAGAGCCCTGGCTGCCCTGTTCACACTGCAAGGGTGCATATATGTCACACACAGGAAGTCCAGGGCAGGAGGCCCCTGGATCCTTGGACCCATGACGATATTGGGAGCCTAGATGTCTACCTCTGCTCTGCACCCTCAGGTGGCTTTCTTCATGGTCACAGAGTGACTGCTGCCCCACCAGGCCTCACACCCAGAGGAGACAGTTTCCCAGGAAGAAGAGGCCCTCCCTTCTTGTAATGGGGAGTGCTTTCTAGAAGACTTCTGTAGGCCTCACACATGGCTGAATCACAAAACTGTATCCATGCCTGTCACAGGCTGGGACAGTGTCATCCTTACTGGCCTCAACAAGGCACCCCTGAGGCTGTCCTGGGGAGAGGTCGCCTGAACAGAGGTGAGGTTCTAAGGCCTCCACCCTGCAGGCCCCTTCTCTGGTGAGATCCTGCCCAGTCTGCAAAGCCCAGCTCTACCCTCCAAAGCTGACCTCAAACTTCTTTCCTTCTTTCCTTTCACGGGTCCCATCTTGGTTCTGACAGCTATGTCTGTCCCACCAATGCAGCATCTGCCCCCATGATCCTCTGCCATGTTCAGCACCTCAAGGGCAGAGGCTGTGTTTCACATCTTGCAAACCTAGGATGGAGAAGGACCCTAGCAAGGCACCCAGGAAGTGAGTATTGTGTGTGGTGCACCCACAAGAAAGTTCCAAAGACAAACAGGAGTCCAGGTGACTAGAATGCACCATTAACTTTATAATGGAACCATCTTTGTTCTTCCAGAACATGCACCCAGGAGCTTCAGGCAGTGGCCAGGAGCCTCAGGCAGTGATCAGAAGCCACAGTAAGTGACCAGGAGCCTATGGAAGTGAACAGAAGCCTCAGGCAGTGACCAGGAGCCTATGGAAATGACCAGGAACCATAGGCGGTTACCAGGAGCTTCAGGAAGTGACCAGGAGCCTCAGGCAGTGACCAGAAGCCACAAGAAGTAACAAAAAGCCTTGGGCAGTGGCTGTGTGCTAGGTAGGATGGGCCTCACCCCTAGCCCTGTGACTTAACTGAGTCTCCAGCGCCTGCTCTTGACCATGGGAAGATGGCAGCACTTCTGGTTGGTCCTTCCTATAACTCCTCCCTCGGCAGTTGTTCCTTTCCACCTGAGCCTGCAGGAGGACGACCTCATGATTCTCCAGGAGCTCCTATGTAGGGACAATGAGCACAGAATAGCCCCCCTCCTGGGAGTGCTGGCCAAGGCTGGCAAGGGCCATGTGGCCAGGCTTCCCCAGCCCCAAGGAGCCCCTATGCACAGCCAGGAGGCTGCCTTAGCCCTCAGCGAGTTCCAGCATCTCCTCCTTCTGCAGGTGCCCACAGCTGCCACTCAGTCATTCCCACCATGAGACACAGGGAGGAGGCACTGTGAGCCACCAGGTGCCAGAGAGTTGGAAGAGAACAAATGGGGCATGAGGTGGGGCTGGAGGGTAGGGAAGGTTTACAAAAGGCAGTAGTGGAGCTCTGTAACAGGGAAAGGTAAAAAGACACGGCATGTAGAGTCTGGGCCATGGGGTCCAGACACTGGTGTGAGGGCCTGAGTCAAATGGGCAGGGCTGCATCTACACAGGGTGATTCAGCTGGCATCAGCGCCTGTCTGCACCCATAGGCCTGCCAGGAAAGGTTTTCAAAGTTATTGACCACAAGCGTGAGCCTGAGGGTTTGACAACATGTCCCGGTCACTCCCAGGTTGTTCAGAGATAGATGCCACAGAGCTGGTGCCCAGTGCGCACGAATAATGTTTTTTATCTTTTATAATGTTTTGAAAACTTAGGAGGACAGGCTGACTGGAAAGAGACTGTCCCTCCCAGAACTAGCTAAATGCAAAAGATAATAAACAACTTGACCAGGCGTGGTGGCGCCTGTAGTCCCAGCTACTCAGGAGGCTGAGGTGGGAGGATCGATTGAGCCAAGGAGTTTGAGGCTGCAGTGAGCTATGACTGCACCACTGCACTGCAGCCTGGACAACAGAGTGAGACCCTTTCTCAGAAAAATAAATAAAAATAAAAATAAGCAACTTGCCTGGGAGCCTGCTCTTCACAGGCAGATCAGCCGATCCCACATCCATGCTCTAACTACCCCCTTTAACTCTCACAGAGCAAGTCAATGTCTCCTCTGCCCTGAGTCACCAGGGCCAGGTCCAGTTGGTTAGAGCTTGCCCTATAGGTAGGGCCGCCAACGGTATTGAAGCCAGCTTCCCCTGCCTGCCTTGCTTTTCCCATGAAAGCCTGGGAAAGGCTCTGGCCTTGGCTTTCCCCTGGCTCCTGTCCACCTCCTGACCAAACCTGGTCCTACCCTATTCAGGCTTGCAGGTGGGGCGAGTGCACCCCTCCTCTTGGGAAATGTGAATGATAAAGTCTTCTTTCAATGGCATGAGCCACCCTGTTACCTCCTTAAGCTAAGCCCCTGCAGGAACAATAGAGCATCACATGACTAACTTCCCAGTACTGAGGGCAAGTACTGCCCCAGCATCTTGTGGGTCTTGCCAAAGTGCATCGGCATCTGTAGCCTGCCCCTGTCGCCACCCTGCTCTCCCGGGACCTGATGTGTAGCGCGCTACTCTGCTTCATCTCCAAAATATGTGTACACATTTTAAGAAAGGGAAAAAAACTGTATTAAAATTGTAAAAGTCGACAGGAACTAAATGGTCACAAAGAAGGAAATAATAGGCCAGGCGCAGTGGCTCACTCCTATAATCCCAGCACTTTGGGAGGCCGAGGTGAGAAGATTGCCTGAGCCCCGGGGGTTTGAGGCCAGCCTGGGCAACTTGGCAAGACCTCGTCTCTACAATAAATCACAAAAATTAGTTGGGCGTGGTGGTGTGCGTCTGTAGTTCCAGCTACTTGGAAGGCTGAGGCGGAAGGATCGCCTGAGCCCAGCAGGTCGAGGCTGTGGTGGCTGTGAGCGTGACACCGCACTCCAGCCTGGGCAACGAGAGCGAGACTCCAACTAAAGAAAAACAAATTTAATAGTCAATATATACTGATAACAAAAGATGAATACAAATCACGTTTGACTTCTGCAGTTACAAGAGGTGCTCAAAGTGGTTACTATCAGCGTCCAGACACTTCTGATTACGGAGAACTACTTCAGCACTTGTATGCGAGGCCTCCCAGATCTTCCCCTGTACACATCACACACAGTACCATGAGTCTCAAACTTATCACGAATGAGTGCAATTGTTATGCGTGTTGGAGGTTCTGTTGCATGCTCACGCCTCCACTGTCCTTGTACTTCCACAACATTCTCGAATTTTTTTTTTTAAGACTTTGCATACATTACAACAGTGCATTGGTGATACAAGTTGTAAAACACGTTTCCACTCCTTTGAGCTTTGCATATGATGGTTTTGCATCAGTCACTGCAGGTAGATTGAGCAAGCTTTGTTTTTGTGTGTGTTTTTTTAAACATGCATTCAACTAGATAGGATTCAGAAGAGATTAATACTCCCTTTTTATCATTACAGTTAGCTAAAGAGTTGCCAGGCAGTCCACACAGCAGGATTTGCTCTAAGACCAACCCACAGAGTTAGTTGGAGACTAACCGCGCTGGGACCTGCTGGGCCGGGATGTAGTCACGTTTAGCTAAGTGTCCAGAGCATTAAGAAGAAAGTCCTGCCGGGCTCGGTGGCTCAGCCTGTAATCCTGCGCCTTGGGAGGCTGAGGTGAGTGGATTGCCTGAGCCCGCGGGTTCGAAACCCGCCTGGGCAAGTGAGACCTCATCTCTACAATAAATCAAAAAATTAGCCGGGCATGGTAGCGCGCGCCTGTAGTTCAGCTACTTGGAAGGCTGAGGCGGAAGGATCGCCAGAGCCCAACAGGTCAAGGCTGCGGTGGCCGGGAGCGGCCACTGCACTCCAGTCTGGGCAACAGAGTGAGACTCCAACTCAAAAATAAATAAATAAATAAAAGAAGAAAGTCCTGGTTGGAGGCGCGAGGCCTGCAGCACCAGCTGTGGAACCCCAGTGATGTCTCTGCACGGCTCAGTCCGCACGCATATGCAGGTGATCACCACTGCGGGGGCACGTAGCTGTAAGTGGGTGTTCCTGGGGCCCGGTACGTGGGCACAGTGACGGGGTGGGGGGCAACAGTAGTCGGGGAGTGAGCAGTCAGCAGGGTACCTGCTGACATGGCCATAGTTGTCCCAGCCACCATGCCTCGGTGACCCCGTTGCCTCTGGGCGGGGGGATGGGAGCGGAGTACACAGTCGCCGGCATGCCGTTGGGCTGCACCACTGTGGTGGTGGATGACGTGAGGCGGCGCTGCATACAGTGGCTGTGTGTAGTAGGCGCCCTGCTGTGCGTACGGGCTCTGCTGGGGGTAGGCACTTCGCACGGGGTACACAGCGGTCTGGTAGGGGTTGGAGGAGGAGGAGAACGGTGGCACAGCCCCGCTGGTGGGCGAGCAGGACACCTTGTATGGAGTGCCGAGGGTGTAACCTGCTTGGAAGGTTGGATTCGCTCCAGGGTACATGTTCGGAGAATAGGCAGAAGCTGCTGCTGCGTAGCCCATGGGAAAACTGGCTGGATAACCAATTCCTTTGGCATTTGCATAGGGAACCCCAGAAGATCCAGGGCTATAAACAGGATTCATGATTTCAAGAGCGCGCGGCGGCCGCGGCCTCGGCGACCAGCGCGCGCCGGCCCGAGGAGGGCTTGACCGTGGGAGGGGCGGGGGCGAGCGCCCCGAAGGCCTGCTGCGAAGCGGGGCTCAACCGCCCGGCCTCCGCACGTCGCACTCCCATTCTGGAATTTCAAATACCACTTCAAAATGGTCTTACGCTCCTCGAACCACAACCGTGCTTCTGCCATTTTCTTTGGCTGTCCTGCCTGTCACATGGTGATGCTAGCATTCATTTGATTAACGCCATCTTTTGAGCAAATGTCATAGTACACATTGCTGCCATAATTCAATTTAACTTCGACAAGTAATACATAGATAACATCTCAAAATATGTATGCATTATTTTGGCACCCCTGGTGTAACATAAAAGTTGCCACTTTAACCAATTCAGTAGCGTTAAGTGGATTCACATTGTTGCGCAGCCGTTATGACCATCCATCTCCAGGACTTTGTCATTTTCTCAACCGGAAACTCTGCCCCCATTAAACACTAACTCCCCAATCTCCTCCCTAGCCCCTGGCACCTACCATCTACTTTCTGCCTCTGTGAATCTGATTACTCTAGGTACCTCATATAAGTGGAATCATACATTATTTGGCCTTTTATGACTGGCTTATTTCACTGAGCATAACGTCCTCAAGGTTCATCCGTGTTGTAGCACATGTCAGAATCCCTTTCCTTTTTAAGGTCAAGTAGTATTCCATGGTGTGTACACACCACTGTTTGTTTAGCCATTCATTTGTCAATGGACACTTGGATTGTTTCCACCTCTTGGTTGTTGTAAGTAATGCTGCAATGAACAGGGGTGTGCAGATATCTCTTGGAGATCTTGCTTTCTATTATTTTGGGTATATACCAGAAATGGGATTGCTGGGGTCATACGGTAACTTTTTTTTTTTTTAGAGTCTTCCTCTGTTACTCAGGCTGGAATGCACTGGTACGATTATAGCTCACTGCAGCCTTGAATTCCTGTGTTCAAGAGACCCTCCCACCTTAGTCTCCTAAGTAGCTGGGATTACAGGCATGTGCCATCACACCCAGCTAATTTTTTTTTAAATGGGGTTTTTTTTGGTTTTGGTTTTTGCTTTTGTAGAGATGAGGTCTCTCCATGTTGCCAGGCTAGTCTTCAACTCCTGGCCTCAAGTGATTCTTCAACCTCAGGTACCCAAAGTGTTGGGAGTACAGGTGTGAGCCACCGTGCCCAGCCAACATCTGATAATTCTTTAACTTTCTGAGGAACTTCCATACTGTTTTCCGTAGTGGCTGTACCATTCTACGTTTCCCTAGGTGTGCATTTATTTTTAAATTCTCTTTGGTTGGGTAACAACACTCACACCCCCAAACAAAGAGCCCCTTCCTCTTCCTGTCTTGGCGTTGGTGCAGGCCAGCAGGTACACAGGTGCACCCTGTGGATGAAGAGAAGTCTTTTCTGGTTAGAGCATTGACATGGATCAAAAGTTGGAAAATACATGTGATTTTTAAAATTTGTTCAAAATTAATCAATCAAACACTGAATTTTCATGATTTTCTGAGCTTTAGAACGGAACCCTCCCATCGGCACATCTTCCCCAGCTCCCTATCCCTCCAGGCGTCTCAGCATCCTCGGTTCCTCCATGCTCTCCCCTCCAGTGTATCTTTGGAGGCTGCCAAGTCCTTTGGGAGGCTCCTCTGGACCACGTATGCCCAGAATGGTTCATCATGAAAAGTCACTAGTTCCACCTCCAGCCAGACATCCCACCAAAAGTGACAACATCCGAGGAAAAAGTCCCTCCCCCTTTCTCCAAGGGAGAAGGAGTAGTGCTTCGGGGAGTGTCCCCCAAACACCATTCTTTAGAGGATGTTCTTGGGATGGAGGTTAAGCCTGTTACCTGATGCCCCTGGGCACAGTGCCTGCCTGTGCTGTGTGCTGAGGTCAAGGGGGCTTGAGGGAGCAGGAGGGAGAGAGAAGGAGGGAGGAAGACTGTGGGAAGGAGAGAGAGGAGAGGAGTGGGAGGAGATGTGGTAGAAGGGGAAGAGGGGGCAGAGGAGGAGCAGGGGTGTGGCATGGGTCCAGTAGCGTGTGTCTGCCTAAGAGGGGCCTCAGGGTTCCTGGGTGAGGACCCAAGACAATGGCTGGCCAGATGTGCTCATGGGGTTCTTTCAGACTTCCTCTGTTTTTAGTGACATCAGAGCACACGTAGCACATAGGCTGTCCTGGCCTTGGCCCTGGCTGCCTGGAGCCAGGCCATCACTCCCTTTCTTGAGCCACAGGTGCATCCAGGCCTGGCCTGCCCGTGCTCACTCAGGTCCTGCCTCCCCTGTCTCACCCAACGTGGCTGTCCCAGGTCCTCCTTCTCCACACAAGCATGGTTACCTGTGGCCAGCACAATGCTGGGTTCAGCGATAGAAGGACTGGGCACCTCTGCCAAGTAATGGGTACAAGCTGAGGAGAGGGCTTCAAGTTGGCCTTGACCAGCTCTGCCCACCTCGCTTTGGAAACAAATGTTCCAGAAAGCACCAGGGTAAGAGGACACTGCTCACACCCCCGAGAGCAGGGGATAGACTACAGTGATCCTTTCAAAAATACTTTTTCTCTGATTATGGTCCTAGCACACTAATTCTAGAAAGTTCAGAAACCATAGAAAAGTATATAGGAGAAAATTAAAATGGCTGTTGTTCATGCTTTAGCAGAATGTCCTGGATTTTGGTAAATAGACATAGGGGTATTTTTTCCTTTGAAATAGTCTATATTTAATTTTGATCCTTGCTTTTATCACGTGAAAGGATTTTTCATATTATTTATTAATAATAGTCTCTGAAAACACAGTCACCAACAACTGCCTACATGTCCTCGGAGGCTGTACCAGGTATAACTGCCCTCTGGTGGCTGGTCATTCCTGCCTGTTCCTTTCTTCTTTCCTGGTATCAATAATACTGTGAACACTCTGGAACAAGATGACTGTGTTCAAATGCTGAACTTCCTGAAGGATAAGTGCCTGAGGGAAATCCCAGATCAAAGAGGGGCTCCCAGGAGAGACAGGTCCCCACTGCTACTCATGGCCTTATTTCGCACTCTTAGGGTTTTGCAAGAATTGAAAGTTTTACATAGTCATCTTTATGGTGTCTCCTTTGCTCTTGTGCTTAAACATTGCATCTGAGGGAAAGCAAGCGTTTTCCTGTTTCCTTCTGTTTGTATTTGGCTTTTGTACATTTGGCTCTTAAATCTGGGAATTCCCATCAGGAGTGTTCATCAGAAGTCCTGGAGGGCATTTCTAGCCTCACACGGCCCTGCCTTGTTCCACCCAGATCTCCCCATCAACCCTAGTGGTGGGTGATGGGTGTTTTGGGAAAAGCACCACATATGATTCAGATGCAAACCTCTGATTATGCACTTTTTCCTTCTGGAATATGTGTGGTGGAAGATAAGAATCTATTTTTATTTGTATTTTTAAAATAGCTGATTGCACAAACACCATTTGTCAAGTGTGCCTTCTTTCCCACTCAGTGACATTATGTCTAAATCAGATCCTCAATTATAACCAGGGGCATTTTCCATTTGCTTGCAAAGACCCTGTGTCTCTGCTGTGGCATTGTTGGTTCCCAGGCCACTTGGAAGACACCTGGGGGTCTATGATCTGCGTGGGGACTTCAGTCCCAGTGGGGACTTGCTACAGACCCCATGTCTCCCCAGGGATTGGGCTCACCCTTCCCATCCTACTTGGTGCTGGGCCTTTGGAGTGATAGCTGGTCAGGTCTGTGGCCCCATCCCAGCCAGCATCACATTCTGCCAGCCTCCTGCTGACATCAGATCTGGTGTCAGCACAGTCCTGACATCAGCATAGGCCCTTGGGGGACTTAAGCAAGGTTGTTAGGGTCAACTTGGAGAGTTGAAACCAAATCTCATCACAGACCTACTGCACAGATGGCACCCTCACGGTTCCAAAAGAGCTATTTACCCAAGTGCAAGAAGGTCGGGCCTGGACATCTGACAGCAAGTGTGGCCCCTCTTATGTGAGTTGATGAGTCTGGGGGCAAGTAACCAGATCGAGGAGTTCCTCCCTTCCAGGGTATCTTCCTACCAGAAGTAAGCATGCTCTTGCCAGAGAGGACAATCCTGACAGACTGCACCACTCAGCTGTCCCCTCTCTTCCCTCATCTCCTGTGTCTCAGCATGCCTACACATCTCCCCCCTCACCTCCTGTGCTTCGGCACACTCTCACATCTCCCTCCTGGCATTTCCCCCTTTGCAACTCCCCCCACACCTCCTGTGCTTCGGCACACCCTTGCATCACCCTCCTCATGTCCCCCCTTACCTCCTGTGACCCATGCACCCTCATGTCTTTCCCCTCATGTCTCCCCCCTCACCTCCTGTGCCTCACACATTCTCACGTCTCCCCCTCCCCTTCTGTGCTTCAGCACACCCTCGGGTCTCCCCCTTGCTCTCTTCTGCCCTCTCCACATCACAGAGTCCTCTCTCACATTCCCAAAACCCACATGAGCAGTTTGATCCCTTCTCTTACTTGGCTGATCTTTCTAAGGCACTTGGCACTGTCGATCCCTTCCTCCCTGTGGGATCTCTCTCCTGACCCCCTACTCTCCCCTCAGACTCCTGTCTCCTAGTCCTTTGCTGATCAGCTCTTGTTCTACTCTGAGAGGGTGCCCTCCAGAGCCCTGTCCTTGGTACTTTCCTCACTCAATGTCTTGCATTACTTCCTAGGGCCTTGCCTCCCACTGTTACCAGGGGCCCAAATTTGTCTGGAGCCACAGACACCTTGTCCCCCTTGCTCCTGGGACCTGTGAACCTGGGCATACACAAACCCTTACCCCTCCCCCAGCCCCGTGCTTCCTGTCATGGTGAATAGTACCACTACTGCCTACTGTCTTTGTGGGCATCTGGGGCCACCTGTGCTCTTGTGGCCCAGCTGTGCCTCGCCCCATGCTTCATCCTGCCTGCCTAGTTGCTGGAGTTGCCACCAAGCTGAGGCCCATTGACACCAGGACATTTTGTCTGAGTAGGTTTCCCGCACTTATTTTTTCATTTTATTCAGGTATGATTTAGATAACCTAAAGTTCACTCACGCACTGAGTTTTAGTAAATGTATAGAGTTGTGCCATCATCACCCCAGTCCAGTTACAGAACATCTCTATCATCCCCCAAATGTTTTCTTGTGCCTGTTTTCAGTCCCCACTCCCTGCTCACTCCTAGCTCAAAACAACCCCTGATCTGCTTTCTAGTTATAGACCTGCCTTTTCTGGATATTGAACATTTACTTTTCATCAATTCACCTCAGGAGAATGGGGCCCAGCAAAGGGAAGGGAGCCCTGGAGTGGTGACATCAGCAAAGTGGTCAAGTGAGGACCTCTGAAAATTCTCTCCTCCAGAAAATCAATGAAAATGCTGGCAAAAAAAATTCATAATCAACTGTTTCAAAACTCTGGAAACTAACCCTTTGATTCACAGAAATCTGGAGAATGCTTACTCAACAAAAACAGCTGAATCTCAGTAAGAACAGTGAGCTTTGTGGTGTTTTCACCTCCACTGGTCTCATCAGCCTCCTCAGTTCCATGATGGCCTTAAAAACCAGCAGCACACAGTCAAAATGAGCCCACAGCAGCTGCTGGAAGGGGTAGTGATGGCTACAGCTCCTTCACAGCTATCTCCAGAGAATTGCCATGATTTGACTTGTCTGTTGGTTCCCTGAAGACTGTTCCCTGAAGACTGCACCCACCAGGTTGTCTTTATTTTATCTACTTGGAGCTTGGTAAGTACAAATAGCCCTTTCCCCAGTAGCATTTGTTAAAAACACCCAGAGTCAACTGTTGGATAGCATGACTGCTGAGATGATGCAAACCGCAGGCTAACCAAAACCTTTGCAAGGAAAAGCTGGGAGATGAGATGTCGACAGCAGCTTGGAAAAGCTCTGGCATATTCTTGAGGATCTAGAAAGCCAGGTACAGGGTCATGTGCACATGTGCACTTTCAGGAGAAACTAAGCTCTCACCTCTTGCTGACTTTGAGGCTCCACACACATGGGAAGTAAAGAACAAGGTGCTGTCATGAACCATCTGGGTGTTGAAGGCATGCACTTACCGAGACACAGAGTCCCACAGCAAAGGCTGGGAGACATATTGCTTTCAGGCATCTAAAGAAATTTCTATCTAATAATTAGCCTAACACTAAGCTAACTGAATGAAGACTGTAGTGGCCATGCAAGAAGAAGAATACAAATTTTACATAATTAATTCAGGAAAGTCACCCTCCTCTGGGGAAGAGGGGGGTGCAGGAGTCTGATTTCCATAGTTGCCACATAATATTATTTTAAATGATCAGTTTGGGGTTCTTTTAGTTTTTTGTTTTTTTTTTTTAGTTGGAGTCTCACTCTGTCGCCCAGACTGGAGTGCAGTGGCACACTCCCGGCCACTGCAGCCTCGACCTGCTGGGCTCTGGCAATCCTTCCGCCTCAGCCTTCCAAGTAGCCAGAACTACAGGCACATGCTACCATGCCTGGCTAAGTTTTGTTTTTTAAGTAAGAGTCTCACTCTGTCACCCAGGCTGGAGTGCAGTGACACCTCAATCCTTCCACCTCAGCCTTCCAAGTAGCTGGAAACACAGGCATGTGCCACCATGCCCAGCTAATTTTTTTTTTTTTTTTTTTTTTGAGTTGGAGTCTCACTCTATCATCCAGGCTGCAGTGCAGTGGCAAACTCATGGCCACCCCAGCATCAACCTGCTGGGCTCAGGCGATCCTTCTGCCTGCTGGGCTCGGGCGATCCTTCCGTCTTAACCTTCCAAGTAGCCAGAACTACAGGTGTGCACTACTATGCCCAGCTAATTTTTTTTTTACTTATTGTAGAGACGAGGTCTCACCAATTTGCCCAGGTTGGTCTTGAACCCCTGGGCTCAGGCAATCCTCACCTCAGCCTCCCAAAGTGCTGGGATTATAGGTGTGAGCCACTGCACCTGGCAATGATCAGTTTTTTAACAACAAAAATTATGAGGCATTGAAAGAAATAAGAAAGCATGACCCATACACTGGGGGTTTAAAAAAAAAACTTGTAGGTACTGTCCCTGAGGAACCCAGATGTTCAATTCTCAGGAAAAAGACTTTAAATAAACTGTTTAAAATATGTTGAAAGAACTAAAAAAAAAAACATATCTAAAGAACTAAAGAAAAGTGTGAAAACTATATCTTGCCAAATGAGAAACTGTAAAAAAATAAAATATAATATAAATTAAAATCTGAATTGAAAAGTACAATAACTGAAAGAAAAAAAATTACTAGAGGAGATCAAAAGCAGATTTGTATGGGTAGAAGAGAGAATCATCAAACTTAAAGAGGTGATTTAAAATTATCTGAGGCATAGAAATTTAAAAATTACACCTGAGGAACAGAAATAAAAGAGTGAAGAAACATAAGCAGAGCCTCAGAGATCTGTAGTTGTGGGACAACCATCAAGCATACCAAAACATGCATAGTGAGAGTTCAAGAAGGAAGGGAGGGAAGAAAGGAACAAAAACAACATCTGAAGATACAATGACTGACATTTTGATGAAAAATGTTATCTACAATCCAAGAAACTCAAGAAACTCCAAGCAGGATAAGCTGAAAGAAATTCCACTTGCATTATAAGCAAATTGTCAAAAAACAAAGACAAAGAGAGAATCTCAGAAGCAGCAGGACAAAGGCAACTCATCACGTACAATAGAGCCTCTATAAGATAATAGCTGGTTTCTCACCAGAAACTATGGAGGCTAGGAGGCAATGGAATAACATATTCAAAGTGCTGAAGGAAAAAAAACAGTTAACCAATAATCTATATCTAGCAAGGTTATCTTACAAAAATGTAGGAGAAACAAGAACATTCTCAGATAAACACAAACAGAGTTTGTCATTAGCATACCTTCCCTAAAACAAATGTTACAGGTGTCCTTCATGCTGAAATGTAAAGAAATTTCTGTCTAATCATTAGCCTACCACTAAGCTAACTGAATGAAGACTGTAGTGGCCATGCAAGAAAAAGAACACAAATTTTACATAATTAATTCAGGAATGTCACCCTCCTCTGGGGAAGGGTGGGGGGTGCAGGAATCTGATTTCTATAGTTGCCACATAATATTATTTTAAATGATCAGTTTTGGGGATTTTTAGTTTTGTTTTGTTTTTTAAGTAGGAGTCTCACTCTGTCTCCCAGGCTGGAGTGCAGTGACACACTCACGGCCACTGCAGTATCTCAACTTCACATGAAGAAATAAAAACTCTAGGAAAGATAAATACATGGGTAAATATAAAAGACAGTATAAATGTATTTTTGTCTATAGCTACTTTTTTCTATCTGATTTAAAAAAGTGTAAAGCAATTATAATAAATTTATGTTGATAAGTATACACTGTAGAAAGATGTAATTTATGACAACAATATCATGAGTGGGGGACAGAACTACATAGAAACAATGTTTTGTATACTATTCAAATTAAGTTGGAATTAATCTTAACTAGATTCTTTTAAATTAAAATAATTATAATCCCAGACCGCCACAAATATAGTATCTTTATCACATACATATATATTATATATAAAGTGACAATTTCTTAGTCATTTAAAGAAAACTAAATGGTACACATTTAACACAAAAGAAAACAGTAATAGAAGAACAAGAAGACAAAAGGTATGTGCAAAACAAAAAGCAAAATGGCAGATAATTCCCTTAATCAATAATTACATTAAATGTAAGTGGTTTAAATGGTTCATTTAATAGGCAGAGATTGGCAAAATGAATATAAAAACATGGTCCAACTATATTTTGTCCCAAGAAACACACTTTAGATTTAAAGACACAAATATGTTGAAAGTAAAAGGATGGAAAATTATATACCATGCAAACAGTACCCAAAAAGGAGCTAGAGTAGCTATACTACAAATAATAAACAAAATAGACTTTAGGACACAAATTGTTACTAGAGACAGAGTAGGTTGTTTTATAATTATAAAGTGTCAATTCATCAAGATTGTATAACAAGTATATGTTGGGTATGGTGGCTCATGCCTGTAATCCAAGGACTTTGGGAGTCAGAGGCATGAGAACAATTTGAGCCCAGGATCTCAACATAGTGAGACCTTGTCTCTACAAAAAAATTAAAAAATAAAAAATCAGCTGGGTGTGGTGGTACACACCTGTAGTCTCAGCTACTAGAGAGGTTGAGGTGAAAGGATAGCCTGAACTCATGAGGTCAAGGCTGTGGTGAGCCATGATTATGCCACTGCACTTCAGCCTAGGTGACAGAGTGAGACCCCAACTCACACACACACACACACACACACACACACACACACACAATATACACCTAACACCTAGCAACAAAGCCTCAAAATACATGAAGAAAAAACTGACAGAGTGAAGAGAGAAATAAATAATTCACCAATAATAGTCATAGCGTACAAGAGCTCATTTTCAGAAGATCAACAAGGAAACTGGAGAGTTGAACAACTATAAACCAACTACATCTAATAGACATTTGTTGAACACACCACCCACTAGCAGAATGTGTATTCTTTTCTATTACATGTGGATCCTCCTCAGGATAGACAATTTATTAGGCCATAAAATAAATCTCAGCAAATTTTAAAGGATAGAAATTATACCAAGTATCTCCTCCAACCATAGTGTAATAAAATTAGAAATCAGTAACAGAAGGAAATTTGTGAAATTCACTACTATGTGGAAATTAAACAACACAGAACTGTGGGCCTAAGAAGAAATCATAAGAGAAACTAGGAAAGACTTTAAGATTAATGAAAAATAAAACACAATAATTTAAAATTTAATGTATGCAGCTAAAACAATGCTCAGAGAGAAATTTAAAGCACCTATATTAGGAAAGAAGAAAAAATTTAACTCAATAACCCTTAAGAAACCAAACAAAGAACTCAAATTTAACTCAATAACCCTTAAGAAACTAAGAAACCAAAGAACAAAATAAACCTAATGCAAGGAGAAAGAAGTTAAAAAAAAATACAGATTACAGTGGAAATACATTTAAAAACATAAAAAACAACCAAACAAGAAGTTGATTTCTAAAAAAAGTAAACAAAATTGACAACCTTTTGGTAGACTGGTTAAGGAAAAAGTAAAGCCAAATTGCTAAAATTAGGAATGAAAGTGGGGACATTACTACCAACATTACAAACATAAAAAGATTATAAGAGAATACTATGAACAAGTGTATGCAGTGGTAAGTGAAATAATGTTCCCCTAAGATGTCTATATCCTAATCCCTGGAACCTGTGACTATGTTACTCTATATGGTAAATGGGATTTTGAAGATATGATTAAGTTAAGGGTCTTGATATGAAAACCTTAACTTGGATTATCTAGATGAGCCCAATGTAATCACAAGAATCTTTATAAGAGAAAGAAGGAGGCAAGAATGTTAGAGTTGGAGATTTGAAGATGAGAAGCTGCTGGCTTTGAGGGTACAGAAAGGGGTCACAAGCCAAGAAATATGGATACTTTTATAAGCTGGATAAGATAAGGGAACAAAAGCTCTCCTGGAGCCTCCAAAAGGAATGCAGCCTTGTTAACATCTTGAATTTAGCCCAGTAAAATCCATTTTGGACAACTGACCCCAAGAACTGTATGGTATTGAATTTGTTTTAGCTACAAAGTTTGTGATAATTTCCCAATGCAATAGGAACCTAATACATGCCAACAAATTCGATAACTTAAATAAAATTGAAAAATTTCTAAAAAGTTAGACAATACCAAAACTGACTCATGAAGAAATAGAAAATCTGAATAGACCTACAAGAAGTAGAGATTGAATCAGTAATCAAAAACTTCCCATAAGCAAAGCCTAGAATCAAATAGTATCATGGATGAGTTGTACCAAATGTTTAAAGAGTATTTAACACCAATCCTTTACAAAATCTTCCAAAAAATAGAAGACAGGAGAACATTTCCCAATTCATCCTATGAGGCCAGAATTAGCCTGATAGTAAAGTCAGACAAAAGTATCACAAGGAAAGAAAGCTATGAACCAATATCCTTCATGAATGTAGATACAAAAATCCTCAACAAAATGTTAACAAACCAAATCCAGCAACATATAAGAAATATTATACACTATGACCAAGTAGTATTTATATCAGTAATGCAAGTTGGTTTAACAATCAATCAATGCAATCAGCCATATTAATAAAATGAAGGACACAAAACACATGAACATTGTATTGATAGATGCAGAAAAGGCATTTGACAAAAATCCAAAAACCTTCATGATAAAAACACTCAGCTATGAATATAAAGGAACTTCCTCAACCTGATAAAGGGCATCTACAAAAACCCCCACAGCTAACATCACAATAAAGACTAAAAGCTTTCCCCTTAAGATCAAGAACAAGACAAGAATGTTTGCGCTTGCCACTGATGGAGTTTCTAGCCAGGTCAATCAGGCAAGAAAAGGCATCCAGATTAGAAAGACATAAAACTCTCTTTATTTGAAAATGACATGATCTTGTATATAGAACATGCTAAGGAATTTTAAAAAACAGTTATATCTAATAAATTACTTCAGCAAGTTTGCAGGATACAAGAACAATATGCAAAAATCAATTGTATCTATATTCAGTAGCAATGAGTGGTGTAAAAATGCAAAGTAAAAAGATGATTCCATTTACAATGGCATGAAAAAGAGTAAAATACTTGGAATAAATGTAATCAAAGGTGTGCAAGACTTGTATTAAATATTGTTGAAAGAAATTAAGGAAGACACCCTGTATTCATGAATTAGAAGATATACAGTTGACACTTGAACTACATGGGGGTCAGGAGCACCAACCCCTTGTGTAGTCAAAAATTCACTTATGGCTGGGCATAGTGGCTTGCACCTGTAATCCCAGCACTTTGGGAGGCCGAGATGGGAGGACTGCTTGAGCCCAGAAGTTCAAGACCAGCCTAGGCAATATAGCAAGACCTCATCTCTACAAAAAATCAAAAAAATAAGGCGGGCATGGTGACGCACCCTGGTAGTCCCAGCTACTCAGGAGGCTGAGGCAGAAGTGTTGCCTAAGCTCAGGGGAGGTTGAGGCTGTGGTGAGCCATGATCGTGCCACTGCATTCCAGCCAGAGTGACAGAGTGAGACCCAAACTAAAAAAAAAAAATCACTTATAAAGTTTGACTCCCCCAAAGCTTAACTATTAATAACTTGCTGATGACTGGAAGCCTTACCAACAACATAAGCAATTAACACATATTTTGTATGTTATATATATTATATACTATATTCTTACAACAAAGTAAGCTAGAGGAAAGCAAATGTTACTAAGAAAATCATAGGGAAGAGAAAATACGTTTATACTTTATTAAGTGGAAGAGGATCATCATAAAGGTCTTTGTCATATTCATGTTGAGTAGGCTGAGGAGGAGAGGAAGAGGAGAGGTTGGTGTTGCTGCCTTGGGGTAGCAGAAGGGGGAAAAGTCTGCATATAAGTGGATCCATGTAGTTCAAACCCATGTTGTTCAAGGGTCAACTGTAATATTGTAAATATGGCAATACTTGCCAAATTGATCTAAAGATTCAATGCAATCTGACTTCTTTGCAGAAATTAGCAAACTGATTCTAAATTTCATATGAAAAATTAAGAGGCCCAGAATAATGAAAATAATGTTTTTTTTTTTTTTTTAGTTGGAGCCTCACTCTGTCACCCAGACTGGAGTGCAGTGGCCACTCCCGGTCACTGCAGCCTCGACCTGCTGGGCTCCGGCGATCCTTCCCCCTCAGCCTTCCAAGTAGCCGGAACTACAGGAGCGTGCTGCCACACCCGGCTAATTTTTTTTTTTTTGATTTATTGTAGAGATGAGGTCTCACCAAGTTGCCCAGGCGGGTTTCAAACCCACGGGCTCAGGCAATCCACTCACCTCGGCCTCCCAAAGCGTGGGATTACAGGCTGAGCCACCGAGCCCGGCCATGAAAATAATGTTTTTAAACAAGGGCAATATTCCTTGTTCCAAAACTTACTACAGTGCTACAGTATTAAACACAGTGTGACACTGGCATAAGAATAAACATATAGATAAATGGAGTAAATTTGAGAATGCAGAAATAATCCTTCACATTTATGATTAATTGATTTTTTTCGCAAAGGTGCCAAGACAATTTAATGGGGGAAAGAATAGTCTTTTTAACAATTGTGCTGAGACAATTGGATATATCCACATGCGAAAGAATGAAATTGAGTCCCTACCTCACACCATACACAAAAATTAGCTCAAAATGAATCAAAGATTAAGTGCAAGAGCTAAAGCTACAAAAGTCTTACAATAAAACAGAAGTAAGACTCTTCATGACCTTGAATTTGGTAATTTTTTCTTAGATATGACACCAAAAGCACAAGCAACCAAAGAGGAAAAAATAGATAAACTTGAATTCATCCGATTTTAAATACTTTTATAGTTCAAAAGACACTATAAAGAAAGTGAAGAGGACAACCCAAAGAATGGAAGGAGACATTTGCAAATCATACATCTGGTAAGAGACATGTATCCAGAATATATAAGAACTTTTCCAACTCAATAGCAATAAGACAAACCAATTTAAAAATAGACAAAGGACTTGAATAGGCATTTCTCCAAAGAAGATATGCAAACGGCCAATAAGTACATGAAAATATGTTCAAAGTCATTAGCCATCAAGGAAATGCTGATCAAAACCACAATGAGATACCTAGTAGGATGGCTGTAATCTAAAAGATATACAATAATAAGTAATTGGCAGGGATATGATAAAATTGGAACCCTCATACACTGCTGATGAGAATGTAAGATGATGCAGTTGTCAGTCAGTCAAAAAGTTAAACACAGAGTTACCATAAGACCCAGCAATTCCACCCCTAGGCATATACCCAAGAGAATAAAAAATGTGTGTTCACCCAAAAACTTGTATATGATTGTTCATGGCATCAGTATCCATAATAGTCAAAAAGTGGAAACAATCCAAATATGAACAAACAAAACATAGTCTATATACACCACAGAATATTATTTAGCCATAAAAAGGAATGAAGGGGAACAACAAAACTAGGCACTGCTGAAGGAAGGGATGGAATAAGGGACATAAAACCACCTCCTGGGTGCCGTGTTCACCACTGGCAATAGGGGAGGCAGGCTCTCAAAAGCCCAAACTCGCCTTCACGCAATGTATCCGTGTAACAAAACCTCACATAGTGATCTATGTAATAAAACCCTATGATTCTAAAATTTAAAAAAAGCACACACACAAAAACACAGAATAATGACAACAAAAGGAATGAAATACTGGCACATGCTACCACATGGAAGAATTTGGAAAACACTGTGCTATGTAAAAGAAGCCAGACACCAAAGATCACTATTGTATCATGATTCCATTTACATGAGTGTCCAGCATTGGCAGATCCGTAAGAGGCAGAAAGTAGATGAGTGGCTGCTAGGGGCTCAGACGAGGAGAGTGCAGAGTAACTGCTAGTGGGTGCAGAATTTTGTTGGGAGGTAATGAACTATTCTGGAATTCCATCGTTCATGATGTTGCACAATTTTGTAAATATACTAACAACTTCTGAATTGTACACTTTAAACAGGTGAACCTTAGAGTATATAAATTACATGTTATTTTTTAAAACCGTGACAACCCAAACAAAATAGAGAGGATGGGGGATACAGAGACATAGTGCAGCAGCTGGAGAGACTTGGTTTGACTGTCTGACTGGAGAGATCGTTGGTGTATTGTGAGGATACAGCTGAGGAAACAAGGGAACTTTGCTTATTGGGGGGCCCCATCTGAGATGTGCTTTCCAGAGTGTGAGGATTTTAATGAGTAGACATGGGCCGTTTTCCTTATAAATAAAAGATCAACAACCAAAAAAAATGAATTCAGTTGAAATATTTTGTATTTCTTTTTAAACTCTACTTTCAAAGTGAAATAAATACCTTTCTGGTTGTGAGTAAGTTTGCTGGAGTGCATTTCCTCTTGGTGGGGCTAAGATCCCCCCTTCTCCCCGCCTGCTCTCTGCCCCCCACCAACCAGTGATGGGGGTAGCCTTCCTCCCTCTCAGGGCAGAAGGACTTCCTGTTCAGGGCTGGGAGATGGGCCTCTGATCCCAGAGGGAGATGAAGCAAGAGATTTCAGAATATTTGTAGTGCACAGATAGTGTCGCCTGGGGAGCCACAAGAGACATGCTGGTGTTGGCTGATGTTGAACAATGAAAATAAATTGTGTTTCAGTGTTTTTTTATTTTGTCAGATGTGATGGCTTAAAATGCTTACCTTTTCACATATCCC
>CAUYQG010198279.1:0-10193 GCA_963574415.1 Tarsius wallacei | reverse complement strand
CCTGTAGTTCCAGCTACTCGGAAGGCTGAGGCGGAAGGATCGCCAGAGCCCAGCAGGTCGAGGCTGCGGTGGCCGGGAGCGGCCACTGCACTCCAGTCTGGGTGACAGAGTGAGACTCCAACTCAAAAAAAAAAAAAAAAACTCTCAAAATTACACACTGTATGATACTATTTATATAACATAGATTGACAAAAATTATAGGATAAAGAATAGATTAATAGTAGCTAGGAATTAGCGATGAGGAGAGGAGGTAGAGAGGAAAGTGGGGGAAGGAGAGAAGAAAAGAGAAAGTGAGGAATGGAGAGACGAGGTTGATTATTTGGAGAGTTTTTCCTTGAAGAGTTGGTATGTTTTGCTGGAGATGGCAAGATTTGGCTTGAGAAAAAAACTACATGACTAAAACCAATCCCCCAGTCCCTGTGGGCCAAATGAGACCATGGGGTATCTACCAGAGGGCAGCAGATGGCCTCTGTGGAGAATGAAGGAAGATCGTGTAACCAGATGTGTGAACTTCCAAGATTGGGGAAGGTATCATAAACTGAAAGAAAATTCCACTCCTGCCTCCTGTGTTACTAATACAAAAACAGGCCATGTTAGATAAATAAGAGCAGTGTTTCCCCAATGGCAGTAATCCCTGCACCATCACAAAGTTTTTTGCCCTATCTGTATTCTACCTGTACTACTATATATTCAGTGTCTTTGTTTAAATGGACTCAGGTCTAACATAATAAATATTTGCATAAAATAAGAATTCTGCCTGTGTACTACCTAAAGCCGCCTGATGGCCCATCAGTTGTACACATAACATGCTTTGTAAAGAAAAAGAGAGAGAGAGAGAGAGAAAGGGCATTCTGAACAGAGGGAACTGCCTGTGCCAAAGCAAAGAAGAAAGCACAGGAAAGAACATGATGTACTCAGGAATGGAGGGTGCATGCAGCAATGGAGGGCAGAGACGGAGTGAGCCACCGTGCTGGGGGAGAAAGGTCAGGCAGATTGGAAGAAAGGGAAGGGGATCATCAAAGTCCACTCCACTCTTTGCATTATCTCTGGCTCAGGCAGCACTGGGCAAGTGTCCTGGGGACGACATGTTCTCGTTCTCTCCCTCAGCTGCAGAAGTGTGGGCAGTCATGTGTGGCTGTGTTAACACTACATGACTAAAACCAATCCCCCAGTCCCTTTCGGCTGCACACCTCGCCGCCTCCACTGCTTCCATGCGCTGATTTGCATCCAGGCAGGTTGTGTAAACAAAGCTGTTAAGGGAATATAAATAACCACAGCCTGGATTGTGGTTCAATAGTCTGGTCCTGGGAAATCAGAATTTCCACTTATCTCCCATGGCAAGGTGAAGCCTCTTCACTGCTCACAGGGTCCTCAGTTCTCACCCTCTCCCTCCCAAGATCCTGGTACTGATCTGGAGTGCGGGATGGCTTCCTCCTGCCCAGTTCCTTCTCCACTTCTGCCTTTACAGCCACAGATGCCAACTCTCTGAGTTGTCAAACAGAATCAAGCTCTGTTCTTACTTTGTCTTGGAGGGGGAGGCAGGTGAACAGAGACTGAATTCCCTGAGGAGAGATTACCCAGCTACACAGTGACCTGCTCACAGTCTTGAACTGAATCTTGTTCCATCGTGTGGCCCCCATTGGCTGACCCAGTCTCTGGTTCATGTAGTTGGTGGTGAACATCAGAGTTGTTTAGCCTCGAGTCTGAGCTCATTCCAGCTTCCTGCTGTGTGACCTTGAACAAGTTACTTACACTTTCTGAGCAGTCATTTTATTTTCAACTAAAAACTGAAAATGATAGCTATGCCTACTTTTTAGTATTATTGGGCAAAGGAAATTTAATGGTGTATGCCAAGCCCTTAGCATATTTCTCAGATAAAAGCTACATCAGTCGTAACTATTGTTAATACTGTTCTGGTGGTAGTGGTGATGTTGATGATGACGGTGGTGTCAGGGCATAATCAATGAATTCAATCAAAGAAATACTGCTACCTACTCCTCATGTTGCTGTACACCCCTATGTAAGGTTGATTTAAAATGACATAAGGGGGGCTCCAAAGAATTGGGAGACATCGATATTATGGTAGAAATCCACGGCCTACAGTTAGAAGGCCAAGACAAATCCTAACATATCAACTTAGAATCTGTAAGGCTTCTGTCAAATTCTCTAAATTGTAAATTGGTCACCCATGAAACAGAAATCCTAATGCCTTGCCTCCCAAGATTAATTTGAGAACCAAGCTAGATGATGTTTTAAAAATCTCTGTATTGGGAGTTATTTCTTTAACGTTAGCAATCATGCAGGCAACCCTCTCTGGATACAGGAGATGTGGGAAACATCATGAAGGTTAGAACTTGACCCTGCCCTGAGGGTTTTGTAACTGCACAGTCTCTTAGTCTTTGTGGAATCCCTTTCCTAGTTCAGCTCCTGGTGCTGGTCTCAGCGCATCCCACTCCCCTCTCCTTACCATACAGCAAACTTATGGGTCATATTCCCAGTCTTTAAAGCTCATTTGACCTCAGGGTCTTCATCCTTGCTCTTCTTTCCCTGTCTGTAACACGGCCCCCTCAATCACAGCATGGCTGCCTTCTTTGCACCATTCATAGCCTGGTCCAGTTGTTACTTTGTTGAACATCCTTCCCCAGTCCCCAAGTCAATGGGCTTCCCAGTCATTTTCTATCACCTAGCTCTTTTAAATTTTCTGCGTAATCCCTATCATCTGAGCCTGTCATATTTATTCATTTGGATGCTTGTTTTATCTGTTCCTTCCACTGAAAGTTAAGCTTCATGAAGGCAGGAGCTTGTCTGTTTATTCATTGTTCTTTCTCAGGGCCTGGAACATACCGTATTACTCTAAATATGACTGTTGAAGAATTGAGCTGGGCGATAGATGAGACAGAAATTATTATCCTTTTCCTGGAGAAACTTGCAATCTAAATAAGGACCTAAGACTTATTCAAATTAAATCAGGCATAATACCATGCAACAGGAAATAGGTAAAATCATATTTGTCTGAGTTCTGTTGTTATGTGGAACTACTGCAGTCAGACAGTCTTTTTGCATTTGGAGGAAACAGGCCCAAGAGGGAGGAAAAATACCTTCACTATCACTACCAGTGGAGCTAATCACAACTTATTCTTTAACAGGACATGAACAGAGGTGGGGAAGGAGATGACACAAGGGGAGAGGGGTTCTTGAGAACAAGGTTGCCTATGTCACCTGCATGCAGACAGACTCCCTCTGATTTGATGCTGTCACTTCTTGAGCACTTAACCTGTGGCAGCAGCCATAACAAGCATGCTTTTATTCATTATCTCATTTAATTATCACAATATTCCCATGACTTGGGTATTATTACTATCTCTACTTTACAGGCAAAGAAGTGAGCCCCTCACTTCTAAAATCCATTGTACTAACCACCAGTCTAGACTGCTTCTCCTGTCCTACTGAGCCTTTCTACCCTAACTTGGTAATCCAGTACCCCTGCTTTGGTTACACTCCAGAATTTAAACACACAAATACAAAAATGTGCATCAATCAAATACATTTGTTTGAGGAGAAAGCAGCAGGATGAAGAATTAACATTAATTATGTCAAGATTTCTTATTCAAAGGTCTACTAAAACAAATTCCTCACTGAATTCTTTGCTATGTTGAAAACCTGTCCATTAGGACTAATATATCTTGTCTTTAGTCACACAATATGAACTGTATTATATACTTGACTTCCCTTTTTCCTCTAGCTGCCAGGGTACTCAGAATCAAATTCAATATCATTCCTAGCAGGTGTGTTAGTTCATTCATGTGTTAGAGTATGTTTGATATATAGATACAGATGCAGATAGGTAGCACAAACAATTTGTTAGGCACGGTTTTAACAAAGTAACCCAACTCAGGACTGGCATTTATTCTGTGCCCATTTTAATATGTTTAAATCTGTCTTTACATTTAATTTACCTGTTCTTTATTTCCTAACCTTTTCTCTAAAATACTTTGGAGAAAGTGTTAGGATATAAATATTAAAGAAGTAAAGTCATAATATTATGTTGTAAAGATATAGAAATAAAATTAGTCTCATATATCCTTGGGGGACGGAAGCACATGTAAAGAATCATATATATGTGATTTTATGTTTTAAGTTCAACAACTATTTCTTAACAGTAGTCTTATAAGTCATAGAAGCCCAGGAACTCACACTTCTTTAAAGAGGGAACCAAGTCATATTTCCTGGTAAAGTGGAGATGTTAAATAAATATCAACCAGTCATTAAAGGTGTACTTGCTGAGATACAGCTTGTAGCTGGGAATGTAGGGATGTGTATTTCATCATTAAGTGACAACAGACAGTTCTTTCCATACCAGTTAAGTCCTATGAATTCTACCTCAAAATGACTCCAGTCTATCTCTACCACTACACCTTGGCTCAGGCTTCCTGAACAATGTGCACCTGGTAACCCCAAATTGCCACTCTGTCTCTTTGTTCTCTTGCATTCCACTAACTTGCTCAAACAACCCCTCTGGTTCCACTTCCCAAGAATAAAATTTAGATTTCTTAACTTAGTATTCAAAATCCTCCACAACAAGTCCTACAAAGTGCACTCTCCTCAACCCACCCACCCTCTGTGGACCAGCTGGTGGCCCTGTTTCTCAGGTTTAGAGAGGGAAGAAGATATGACTGAGAGCTCAAAACCAAAACCTTCAAGCAGCTGTATTAAACAATTGCAGATAGATGGGTAGTAGGCTAAGTACTCAGACGACAAGGCCCAATGGTTTCACTACCCTCGGATTGTAGAACTCTCACTTTCACAACCTCACCTTTCATAGCCTAGCTTTTCTCCTTGATAAAATGGGAACAATAATAGGACATACCTCACAGACTACTATTGCCAGGATTAAATTAGAAAACGTGTATAAAGTGCTTAACACAGTGCCTGACATGTGATTAGAGCGCAATATATGTCAGTTATGATTATCCTTATAAGAATATATATATATATATATATATATAGCTATGATTATCCTTATATTATAAGAATATATCATAAGATTATAGGAATTTTGTTCCAGAGCCTATGGCGACTCCTAGTCCTGGTGACTATGCTGGACTTGATTTAAAGTATGAAAGTTTCTCATCTATATTGACCTGAGATGTTAACTGAGAGCCAGCTAAAGTCCATTTTTTGGACTCTTAATTCAAATCCATTCAGGTACCACCATTCCGATGGCTTTTGGAAGCAGGGAAAGGTAACGCCAAGAAAAATCACACTTAGTGACTTTTAAAGGGAGAGGAGGGCTGTTCCTAATACATGGAGCTACTCCTCCAGATCAAAGGAGCCTCTCTGTAAAAGGAAAGCCAGGTCTGGCCTTTCACATCAGCTGCATGGATCAAAAGGGTAAATGCAACAATCACACATGCTGTCAAGAGCCAGGAATTTATTACAATGTCTTTACCCTTACCCACATTAGAGTTCCTCTTCTTCCAGGGTGGACATAGGACTGGATCCCCCTTACAACTTAGAACCTGACACCTGACACTAATGCACTCACCATTCAGGTTTATGTCAACAAGCCTTTCCTCGAAATTCTCATTCAGCTTTAGATGCCCCACTTTGTTTCATTCATTCACCCAATGAGTCCCTATTGCCAGCAAGGCACTAAAGAGATATGGAGTTGCAGCACTGAACAAAATAGACCCAGTTATTCATCTCATGGAGGTTCCAAAGCAGTGTGGAAAACGATAAAAAGACATGTAAAATAATAAAATATAAGATCTGCTACAAATCATCAAAATGTCATGAGAAAGAAAAATGTGAGTGTTATAATTTATATTGAGGGAGAGGGTATCAGGGAAGGTATCTCTGAGAACTAACAGTTAACCTGAGACTTGAAAGGAAGTGGAGTTAGCCATATGAAAAGGAGGAAGCAAGGGTATCAAGCAGAGGAAACAACATGTGCAAAGGCCCTGAGGAGGGAGCCAGAGAGAAAGCTACTGTTCTAAGACTAGAAAAAAGTGGGCAAAGGGCAACAAGGCAGAAAATGACGCTTGGGAGGGAGGCAGGGAGAGATTTCCTGTTCACCTTCAAACTGCAATTTGAATGTCACTTGTTCTGTGAAGCATTCCCAGGCCACCACCCCATCAGAATTTATTGACCTTCTGTGGTTCATATCTCAGTTTTATTTGTTTTACAGAGTATGTGGACACTGTTGTGCATGTCTATCTTTCCGTTACTAAAGCACAAGAAACTTAAGGCAAGGAATTAATCTCACTCATCGCTGCTCCCTCTTGAACAATACCCAGAACAAAATGATTGTTCAGTGAATGCTGCATTTCTTTTAGAGACAGAATGTCTAAGTCCAAGTGACTTGGAATATAGAAAAGAGATTTTTTTAAACGGGGCAAATCAAGTTTTTGCCTCTCTTATGGAGTGAACTACATCCCGTGTTTCCTTACCATTGCCCAACTCTATTTTTCTGTTTTCTCTCCAGCGGTGTTGCCTAATTAATTTCCTATTAACATTTCTAATCTGAGCAGCTACAAATAACCACCATTCCACAAATAACTTGATTCGAAGATGGCCATTTTATAGGAGGGAGTGCACTGAAGTCTGATAAATAATGAATGACCACAGGGCATTTAGAAGCTTGCAATATAAAAACAAAATATAGGCCGCAAGATAGATGGAATCACCTTGGATCATCAACCCTGGATCTCTTTCTACAAAGCAATTCTTGTGAATATTAAAATCATTTTCCCCAGTCACTGAACCTGGTGTTAGGACAGCTCTAGAGTGGTAACATGTAGCCAATATTGAAAAATCCCTCCAGCCAGGCACAGGTCATCCCTGAAAACTCCCAATGGTAGTGTGACAGTCTGCAAGGAAGATATATTTTGATTCTGAAAGGTCAAGGGTCAGAAATTGGGATGGGGCAATATTTCTTCAGTGTTTTATGAAACACTGTATAACATTTGATATAAATGGGTGCTCCTTACTAACAAATGATCTATCTATGATCAAAAAAAATGGGAAAATTCTGGGTTAAACAAAAAGCTAGAGTTTTTTCCTGTAAAACTTATAAAAGTCTTTAATATTCTTATATGCATTATTAATTACATAGATGGGGATGTAATATTTAATGTTTCCTAAATATATTTGAACCATAGATTATTTTTTACATATCTCTATTACAAAGATTTATAGTAGTGACTGGGGAAATCTGAGTAAGATTGTAGTAATTTTATCCCTAAAGTAACTACATAAAGTGGAAACACCACATGCTTTGGATTTAGAAAGCTTGGGTTCAAGTCTCTGAAGAGTAATTAAAAATTACATCCTTGATCATGTCACTTAACCTTGAAGACTCAATTTCCTTGCCTGTGAAGGAAAGTGCAGTCATCAGTTCCAACTACACTGGCTTAATAGGATGATTAAATATGTTAATAGATATTAAAGGCCTTCTAAGAAGTGTAAGCACCATCTAATTTTTGTTTTTATTATTAATAAAGTCCAATATAAAGACTAAGCATCCCGAGAAGGATAATGGCAAACTTATCAGAGTAAAGAGACTTGAGGTAGAAACTAATAATTCAATAAGGCAGTATTAAGGCTGACATCAAGTAGACTCATTGTGCTGTAAATGTCAGATCTATGGAGAGCTCCATTTGGTACTATTGCTCATGTGAATCCACCTGCTGAGTGCTATCCTAAGGTAGCCCAAATCTACCTGGTCGGTTAACTCTTCTGGCCTTAGTGGGAGCTGAGATTTATTCAAAAAGGAATTATCATGGCTTACAAGGAAGGTCAAATCTATCTTAAAAGAATGCAAGGTTTGGAAGGCCTGTCAGGCCTGATTGAGTCTAGTGATGTATTTTTCCAGATCAGGTGTTTGAGTCACTGGTCGTAATTATCACTAGTATATCCGCTTCCCTTGAGGTCTTTGATAAGAGCATTGCAAAAAAATTTAGTTATTCTTTGAACTTATCTTGAATCTCCAGATTTCTTCCCTCCTTCTTACTCAGAAAGTGTTACCCTTCCATCTTTATCTTAACCACATAAATACTTGAAATACTCACTGTACTTCAATCTTAGAGCTCTCATTCTTGGTGAATCCAACCAGAATGATGACAATCCCACCCTATGCCTAAGCCCCATTAGCCCAGCTAAGCAGTAACACTTGTCCTGACATGTATTCTTTAAAAAAATGTAAGGAAGATGTCTGGAGATATACAAAGGACTTTAGTGGGGTTTTGTTGTAATATATGTGTTTTCCACTTTCTCTGAAATAACAAAGAAACAACTAGTTGTTACTAGTTCAAGCATGTGTAGTAGGCTTTTCCAAACACACAGAGTAATTCCTGCTGTGTGCACTCCATAGACAACTCAAATGCATAACAGGGAAATTATCTACCAAAATCTACCTTTAAATATTCTACTACATGATGCTGAATCTAGGGACTCTAGAAAACTATGTTTTCCAGACTCCTTTGTTAACTGGCTTCCTTCTAAGTTTTGTCAGTAGGAGGCACTGGAGGGAGATTAGAAGAAACAGAGAAGAGGAACTCCCTTCTTATTTGTGCTGTGGTTAAAGTCATCTCAATGTCAGTTTGCTTCAGCATCAAACTGTGTTCAGCACCTCCAGAAGCTGTCTTATCCTGCCTCTTCAGAGATTGTGTGGCACCTGCTTTCAGAGATATGACCACCAGTTCTATAGTGTCCCTTCCACAAGCCCCAAGGTTCTGGTTACCCTGACTCTATTTTTATCCCCCAACCCTAGGGATAGTAGCTTCTTCAAGCATTTATTGTCTCTGAAATAGTTTTGGTGTTTCTTTCTTTTGTTTTGTTTTATTTATCCTCTTACAGTGCTCTAAAACAAGTACAACCAATTCTTGATATTAAATACCCTTTTTAAAAATATCTAATGTGGTTTCCTGACTAGATCTTGATGAATTAACATTCATGGAATTATCAGTCCTTTCACACCATTATTTCAATACAAGCGTGAGGCTCTGCCCAGCCTTACCTGAATTTAAATAGAATTAATAGTTAGCCTAACTTTATTATTTATTTTGTTATTTTTAATTGACAAATAAAAATTGTATATATTTATCATGTGCAGCATGACACCTTATGATTAGAGACCTTCCAAAAACCCTAGAATTTATTTATTAAAAAATGTGTATTTATACTTGCATGTTTAAACTTCAGTCTTCTTCAAAGTGCTCTTCATTTGAGGCAATACATCTATTGAAATACCTTTCCACTGCTCAAAACAGTATTTGAACTCATCAATTTTGATGCCTTTTAGTGCTTCTGCCATTTTTTGTTTTACCTCTTCCACATCAGCAAAACATTTCCCTTTGAGTACTTTTCTCATCTGGAGAAATAAAGTAAGAAGCCACTTGGGGTGAGATCAGGTGAATAGGGAGGGTGGGGCACTGGAGTCATGCCATTTTTGTTCAAAAACTGCTGAACACTCAGCGTGGTGTGGACAGGTGCACTAGTGAATCACTCATTATGAAATGGGCAAACAACGTGTTGCAAGAATCTCCAAAAAAATAATTGAAGCCAAATGCAGACTTTTACAACACTAGCTAGTGCACTGGTGCCAATGGGCTCCTAGTACACTTACCGGGGAGGGAGAAGCCTGTACTACAAGGAGCCCACCCTTCAAAATACAATTTTGGGTTTTTTGGGTAAAATGCCTCGATTGAGCTAATTACCATAGGCATTACTTCACATAATTATCTGGGTTTTTTGGGTCCCCTCATATATATATATTTAAAATGGCTCGACTGAGCTAATTACCATAGGCATTGCTTCACATAGTTATCTTTTTTTTTTGGTGAGAATCCTTAAAATCTACTCTCTTGGATATTTTCAGGAATGCAATACCTTGTTATTAACTATAGTCACCAGATTGTACAACAAATCTCTTAAATGTATTCCTCCTATCTAAATGAAATTTTGTATCCTTTGACCAACATCTACTCAACAGCAGCATATCCTTAACCCCTGGTAACTACCTTTCTGCTATTTACTTTTTTGAGTTCAATTTTTTTTTTTTTTTTTTTTTTTGAGTTGGAGTCTCACTCTGTCGCCCAGACTGGAGTGCAGTGGCCGCTCCCGGCCACCGCAGCCTTGACCTGCTGGGCTCCGGCGATCCTTCCGCCTCAGCCTTCCGAGTAGCCGGAATTACA
>CAUYQG010198273.1:0-18012 GCA_963574415.1 Tarsius wallacei | reverse complement strand
GCAAAAGTTATGAACAGACACTTCTCAAAGGAAGACATCCGAGCAGCTAACAGACACATGAAGAAACGTTCAACCTCACTAATCATCAGGGAGATGCAAATCAAAACCATTCTGAGATACCACCTAACTCCAGTCAGAATGGCAATTATCAATAGCTCAAAAAATAACTGTTGCTGGAGAGGGTGTGGCGAAAAAGGAACACTTCTACACTGTTGGTGGGAGTGTAAACTAGTGCAACCTCCTTGGAAAGCAGTGTGGCGATTTCTAAAAGCTCTAAATACCAACCTCTCATATGATCCCACGATCCCCCTACTGGGAATATCCCCTGAAGAACTCAAATCACTCTATAAAAAAGATACCTGCACACGTATGTTTATCGCAGTATTGTTCACAATAGCAAGAACCTGGAAGCAACCATGCTGTCCATCAAAAGAGGACTAGATTAAAAAAATTGGTACATATACACAATGGAATACTACGCAGCCATAAAAAAACAACAAAATCATGAACTTTGCAGCAACCTGGATGTAACTAGTGTCTATAATACTGAGTGACCTCTTACAGAAACAAAAAACTGAGTATCACATGTTCTCACTCATATGGTAGACCTTGATCATCCAACGTATTACCACAAGAAAATGACTGACAATCATGGGAAACTATGGAGGGAGGGGTAGGGTGATGGGATTAATGGTAGTAAATATCTATCTGTGGACGGGGAGACACTTCCTATCAACAAGGGTGCCTGAACAAGGCATATTTGTACACCTAACCCTTAACTGTACCCCACAATATCCTAATAAAAAATATTGAATAAAAAAATGAAAAAAAACACTACCAACAATTGTATAATATCTATTCTTTTTAATACACATTCACCAAGATAAAACATATGCCAGACAAAAAAATATCAAAAAATTTCAAGACATTGAAATCTTACAGAGAAAATTTTCACCAATGCAATTAAATGAGAAATGAAAACCTTAAATTTGTAGAAAATCTCTTAATATTTAAAAATAAAATATGCTTCTAATCAGTCCCTCTGTCAAAACTGAAATCTTTGAAATCAGCATGGATATTACTATGTAAAATCATTTAAAATTTTATGATAGCAAAAATATCAGAATTTTTGAGGTGCAAATAATCAGTGCTTATAAGGAAACTTGTAACTTTTAATTCTTTGATTGGAAAATAAGTAAAATAATAAGTGTTTAAAATGACTTATGTGTTCACTTTGGAAGCTAGGAAAAACCACTTCCTCACAATGTAAAAAACAAATAACTAACAATCAGAAATCAGTAAAATAGAAATCAGATAAACAATAGAGATTATTTGTAAAGTAAAATTTGATTTTTGGAGAATGTTAATAAAATTGATAAATCTGCAAAAACACTAATCAAGGAAAACAGAGAGACAACACAAATAAACAATATCAGGAGGAAAAGACAGAATATTGCCACACATTCTACAGATAATTTAAAAAGTAAGGGAATAAAATGAACAATTTTATGCCAACAAGTTAGAAAAGTTTGATGAAATAGACATATTATTAAACTTATTATACAACTTATCAAAACACATTGCTAAAGATATAGAACATTGAAATATCCTCAAATTTATCCAAAAAATTACATTTTATTAAACAAACTCTTCCTACATAGAAAAATTCACCAGTGAATTTTATCAAATATTTAAGGAAGAAATATACCAATCTTTCATAAACTATTTCAAAAACTGAAGGAGTAAAATCCCTTTCAACTCATTTTATTGAGGCCAAGATATTTCAAAAACTTTTTTTTTTTGATAAAGACATTATTAAGACAAAGATTAGAATGGAAGAATTAAAACCTTCAATTTTCTAGGGGACCCCCAAAAATCCTGGAATTAATTTATTTAAAAATTGTATATTATTCTTATATGTTTAAACTTCATTCACCTTCAAAGTGCTCTACGTTTAATGAAATACACCTATCTAAATGCTTTTTCCACTGCTCAAAAAGGTTTTTGAGCTTGTTAATTTTGATGCCTTTTAATGCTTCTGTCATTTTTTATTTCACTTCTTCAACATCACCAAAGCCTTTCCCTTTGATGACTTTTTTCATCCGGGGAAACAAACAAAAATCTCTTAGGGTAAAATTGGGTAAATAGGATGACAGGCACAAGGGTCATGTCTTTGATCAAACACTGTTGAACACTCAGCACAATTTAGGTGCAATTCTAAATCATCCATCATGATATGGACATACACATTGAAAGAATCTCCAAAAAAAATTAACTGAAGCTGAACACAGCCTCTCTCAACAATGCTAGCTGATAAACTGATGCCAACGAATTCCTAGAATACTTACTCAGCAAGGGAAGCCTATATTACAGGGTCCCACCCTACAAAACATAATTCTGGTTTTTTGGGGGTCCTCCCTCATAAATAGACATTATCTGTGTAGATATCTATACAGCACATCACAAGGCATCCAAAAATACTATTGGAATTAAGAAGTCAAATTATCAGACCCATAGGATAGAAGGCTAATATAAAAAAACTATAATTCTGTTTTTGTGCACTGTACCTAATAAGTAGAAATCAACATAGTACAACTTCCAATAAGATAAAAAGATGTAAAATATGTAGGATTAGATTAAACAAAATATATGCAAGACCTCTAAACAGAAGACTACTAGGCATTGATGAAAGAAATGAAAGAGATATCCTAAATGTATAGACTGTAAAACTCAACTTCATCAAGAAATCCAATATCTCAAAATTCAATTGAGGAATCACAGTGATATTAATCAAAATCCCAGAAGATCCTTAGCCAGGTGTGGAGGCTCATGCCTGTAATCTCAGCATTTTGGGAGCCTGAGGTGGGAGGAACGCTTGAGCCCAGGAGTTTGAGAAAGAAAGAAATTTAGCTGTATGTGGTGGTGCATGCCTGAATTAGTTGATTGCTTATACGGACTGTGGATCTCTTGCAAAAACTTTGTCAAGTTCCAAGATCTCTGGTCAAAAATTTGGAGTAACCATTTTGGATATTCTATAATTTTGTTTAGACTAAGAATTTTTTTGGACCTAGGCTGATTTTTTTGCCATCTCTCTTTTTTTTCTTTTTTTTTTTTTGAGTTGATGCCCCTCTCTGTCTCCCAGGCTGAAGTGCTATGGCACACTTACAGCCACCCCAGCATTGGCCTGCTAGGCTCCAGAGACCTTTCTGCCTCAGCCTTCCAAGTAGCCAGTACTACAGGCGCGCTACCACACCCGGCTAATTTTTGATTTATTGTAGAGAGAAGGTCTTGCCAAGTTGCTCGAGCTGGTCTTGAACCCACAGGCTCAGGCAATCTACAAGTCTCGGCCACTCAAAGTGCTGGGATTACAGACTGAGCCGCCGAGCCCGGCCTTGTCATCTCTTAAATAAATCATAATCCTTTAAGCCCTCTTCCCTCTCCAGCCTTATCTCCTACCATGCTTTGTCATTTCTTGGTTATATCAGAATCATGGAAGGCCGCTTACAGTTCTAGTCTTGTCTCTCTCATTATTCTGTTTTAACAGCTTTGTCCTGTTAAACAGTTCTTTCCTGTTTCTTGGACTCATCTTGTACTTATTTATTTATTTGCCTTCTTGGTTGTTCCTTTTGTGGATCTGATCATTAGAGAGTATGAGTATCTTCAGATATTTTTTATTTATATTTTTTCCATTAATTGACTCCCTTTAATTTTTCTTTTTTTGAAAATAGGATTTATTAAGAGGACAGAAAAGCTCGCACAGTGGGAGGGAACTCAGCGGGGTTGCCTAACTCCCTTTAATTTTTCAATGTTAAATAGGATGTTCTCTTTTTTAAAGTATTTAGAATATTCTTCCATGTTATCTAGAATGGATGTGCATCAGCAACATCTTGTTAAATTTTATAAGAAAATCTTTTTAGGATTTTGTTTATAATTAGATAGATTTTAGAATGTAATGGAGGAGAATGAACTTTTACATAACATTAAGTCCTATCATTCAGAAATCAGAGTCTCTATTACTCTTGTTATTTCAACACTTTATACAGTACCACAAATATTGTTTGATATTCTTGCTTACTTGAATTATAAAAAGTGATAGCTATCCTCACTTTTGTGTGTATATGTATGTGTGTGTATATTTCTAACTTAAAGAATTCATTTATTTGAGTGCTCCCCATTTTTGTCAGAAGGTAAGGCGGATGGGAAGATAATAAGTTTCGAATGTTGGAATCAATCTTTCTTTAGGATTCATATCTTTCCCTTCAACATAAGAATGAAGGAAAATATAAATATAACAAATATGAGTATGAGAAAATTTTACTAGTCTAACATGTAACTTTGGTAATATGACTGTTCCTTCGCCTTCCATGTCACTTATATAACAGCAAGAACCAGTGACTCATATGGCTGTATCCCACAGGAAGGTAATATCTGAAGTCCCATTTCTCCTTCCCATTATATATATTATATATGTATATATAATATATATATATATGTATGACATACATATAATTGACTAAATGTGATAAAGTGCTGTATGCAAAAATTATTTTAATTAACCCTGTCTTTTAAAGAAAACAAAATATAATTTTAGTGGCATCTGAACATTTTGAAGTCTCTCCATCTTGAGTTTTGTTGAGTACTTGGGGAATTGATTATATAATGGCAATAATTAGCTTTTTCCTCTCTTAATTGTGGAGGGTGAAAGATCTAAGCTTGATAAATGACTCTGAATTGACAACAGGAAGGATTTTATTACCAATGAAAGGGGAATCCTCCTGAAAGGATTTCTGAGCATCTCTGCTCCTGACAAAAGAGCTTACAAATCTACATTTCCCTGACTGATCTTGTCAGGATCCTGTAAACCAAACAATTAGACCAGAGCAGAAGGGTTAATCTTTTCATACATACCTTTGGACTTTGGGTAGACTATATTTGGTAACTGGCAATTCTCTTTCAGATCACCAACTTTAATAAAGCTTGGAAATTTATAGAATAGGAAATTTCAAAAATACATAAAATCTGCATCACACTAACCTAGAGTCTGGAACAATTTAAAATATTTCCTTTGATATGCTTCCCAAATTCTATAAAAAAGTAAAATAATAGTGCAGAAATAAAACATGATGTGGCATGTCTAGAACTTTTATAACTAGCCTGACTTTGAATCTGAGTGACATGAGTAAGAGATCAAAGTTTTAATAACTTCCTTCTCCCTCCCTCCCTCTCTTCCCCTCTCCCTCTCTCTCCTCTCTCTCTTTCTCCTTTTGGAAAGGCTGGTGTTCTATAGGGAAATTAGAACACCCTATACTTCAAAATAAAACCACATATTTAGTTAAGCATATAATGTTGGTTGGTCATGTTATAGGGAAGTTTCATACATACTATGAAAAAAATTCATTTATTTTTATTTGTAATGCATTTTTCAAGGTAGTTTAGAAAAAGTTGACTAGCCAGGAGTAGGGAATTTTAAACATAATAATAATAAAGCATACCAGACATGCAATGACATAAAAACATATTCCCCATTTAAATATTCTGAATTTCTATGAAATTATTGATATATATTATAATACAGTAAAATCTATCAAATGCCCTTCTTTTCCCTCTTTATAAAAGGTTTTTTTCCATTTTAATGTAGCAGATTGTATATTTAGGAGGAGAACTTGGCAATGATAACATAAAAGAAAGAGAAATTAAATAATCAAAATGATTTGCCTTTGCAAAATATTCTTGATTTTGATTTTTATAATAAATTCATTTTTCTATATATGTATTTTAAGGAGGAGCATTTCTATTAAGTGTGTATTGTTTGAGTTTGAGCAAACTGAAATGTTCAATTATCTATGAGTGGTCAAATTATGATTGTTATCTAGGTCTCCTCTCTCATGAAGCCACCACAGGTCTTCAGCTGACACCAATTACTTCTGTTACAGCTGTAACACTGATTATACCAGTGGCTCTCAAACTTGAGCATGTGTCAGAGTCATCTAGATGGCTTGTTAAAGCACAGATGGCTGGGCCCAACCCTAGAGTACCCGATTTAATAGGTGTGGGCTACAGCCCAGTGATTTAGAGAACTAACAGCTTCCAGGTGATGCTGATGGAGTAGATTTGAGAACCATTTGTTTATGTGCCTTGCTTGGTTTCTGGTGTAGGAAGTCCCGCAACATATGAACAAGTTTGGATTCAAAAGCACATTTGTAAATCCAGTTTGTTATAAAGTTAGTCTAGGTACACAGCTAATACAATTGGCTATATGGTACTATATGTATTTAATGGAAAATAGTGACACCTGCTGGAGAGAAATAATACATTAAAAACATTTGGATCGTTAGAGTTTGTAACTTGAAGGTTTGTATGTAGGGGACTTGCTGTATCTTTTCCTTCCTCGCTCCAAAACTGAAGATATCTGCCTCTGACCCTAATGCCTTGGAATGTATTCACCTTTGGGACCAATTGAAATCTCAGCAAGAGGTTATATACTAATCCAGCCTTCAGAAAGTCAACACTAAGTCCACCAGCCTTTTACATTTTGCTTAACTTGTGCTCCATTTTTGAAGGTAACTTTATAATTCTTAATTCCACATCAGTGTACTAGCCTTATTTCATTTTAATACTCTTTAGTCATTCACTTTGCTTCAAGTAGTAGTTTCCTAATGCATTCCTTACCTTCATTCTTTTAGTCTTTTAATGGATGTTATAAGTCTTATCATGATAAATTTTCCAGAAAACTGCTTTGTCTACATCACATCTTCCTGATTAAGTGAAATCATATATCAGGATTTTTACACTTTAATGCATTATTAAGCTGTGATTCTGCTTAAAAGTCTTTAATTGCTCCCAATACTTGGAAATATTTCTCAGTCATTGGTCTATTAGCCTGAAGAGCACTTTTTTTTCCCAGAGTGTGCCCATTGCTTTATCTCTGGGGTCTTGTGGTAGTTGTTGCTCAGATTTTCTCTACCATCCTTGCATCTGTGCAAAGTATTTTAGTTTATTGACTTCTTCACAGTAGAACTAAGGCTGGGAAATGTGGGTAAAAAACAAACCTCTAAATCCTAAATGTGAAATTCAAGTCTCCCTCTATTTTGCTTTTTTACCTCTCAAATTTCCTTTTATTTATGAATATAGGCAGGATGGTCAAATGTTTTTCACCAACATGCTTCTAAATCTTTGTATATAATCTTTCTGTTGCATGAGGCTTTCAGTCCTTGATTTATCTAAAGTCCTACTAAGTTCTGCTCTTCCTAAATTCTACTCTTCCTAAGTTCTACTCTTTGACTCTCTGTACAATCTTCTACTCTATGAAAATTTTTCCTGAGTTAAATCTGCAATTTTTTTTCTAAGCCTCTCCCAGACTCCTAAAGTTTATCTATCAATGTCTCTAGTGTGGTCTTCTCATACAGTCCCTCAGGACTTATCATTTCTATGTTTTAATTATTTGTACATATATAGTGATCTATACAAATTAGAGCTTCTCTGCTGCTATTTTTATCAACACGTCCTGCAAAGAACACTTGGTTATAATGTTTATTTAATATTGTAAAAAATAAACTCGCAAGGACTTCTTATCCCATTAAAACACAAAACAAGAACCAATGCTTTAGACTTTTGCATTTAAAATTAACTATCATCATTTTATTTGAAATAGAAGATGGTTAACAGAGAATAGCTTGTGTGAACATTCTTTATAATCTCCGGAGAATATGCTGGTAGTGATGTGGTTTGGCCACCCTGATATTCAGATATCAAGCTGCTGTTATTGGATACAAGCCATGATGTCTTACAGCAACCTTCATCATGACTTTTTCAGGCTAATATTGCAGGAGTTAACAACTTATGATCATATCCTTTGGAATTTCTTCTAGTATAATGAAAAGTTTTACTTGTGCCTAAGGCTTCTTTTTCTTATTTTAGCTCATCACTTTTGATTAGAGAACTGCTAATTATATTTTAAGTGGTTATGAATTGCTTTTAGAGTTTACATTCTTAAATACTTATAGACCATTAGACTGTTAATAAAACACCTCAATACATGTTTAGTTTATTTAATTTAAACTCGTAGGTTCTAAGACCTTAATGAGTCCTGTTTTTTCCCTTAATTTTGCGTTTATCTTTTAAAAAATCAATTTAGTGTTAGGCCCTTCTATTTCCATTACAGTATTTTCACCATAAAATTTCTCTAGATATTTTGCTAATGGTGAGAATGAGGTAGTTGCCTAAGTGTGGATTATTATTTTATTACTTTTTACCTCATTAATAATGAGAAACAAGAGAAGAAGCAAGTGAGAGGAAAATCAGTGACCATTTAAATAACGTGCATCTTGGGAGGACTCCATTCTGGCAAATGATTTAACTAGTTTGACTGATTGGATTAGTCAAATTAGTTGGTCGAAGAAAGAAGAAAATTGCATATAGGGCTGGCTTGACCAAACAGTGTTTTGTTTTTGTAGCCAACAACAAAATACAACGGCAAAACTATAAAGTACAAAGCTCAATTTGCTATGAATGTGATGGAGTCATCACTATGTTAATGCTATGAAAATATGACTACATTTAGGGATATAATTTTATATTTCTAGAAAAATAAAATAAACAGTCAACTCTCTTTCTTTTAAAACTATTCAGTATTGTCTATGTAAAAGCTAGAACTTCAGCACAAATGGCTTGGCCAATCTGAATTACCAGCATGATTCTCATTCTTTCTGAATCTCGAATATTCTGTAGGACCATATGTCCTATAAGGAAATTAGGAAAAGTGGAAAAAATACCTTTGCTAAATTTCCTCACAACCCATCATTTTAGAATTTCTTCTTCTCCTAGTCACCTATAAGCAGAAAATATCTAAACAGTAAGAACTTTCACAATACTGCATTCCTAAAATATGAACAGAAATACTTAAAGGTTTTTATCATCATTTCATTGTTTCAGGTAGAATATTGCATGGCAATGTTTTCTCTTTGACTAGTTGTGACTTTAGGCACTGCCTGTCCCATTAACCACTTCTGCAACTTCTTGGCAAGGGTTGCTAAGTACTGTATAAGAGGGATGTTCAACACATGACCAAAGTTCACTGACTTGGCTTTTATTTATTTTAAAGATGTGGGGTACAATTCAGGGTTAGGTATACAAATGTTCATTATGCAGGTACCCTTGCTGATGAGATATGCACCCTCTTCCCCACTACTGCCAATAGATTCCGACTACTGCCATTCCATCTTCCTGCCCCCCTCCTGGCAGTTTCTGGCTACTGCCAATTATTTTCTTATAGTGTTACGATAATTGTTCAAGGTCCACTTATGAGTCAGAACATGTGGTACTCAGTTATTTGTTTCTGTGAAAGATCACTCAGTATTATAGACTCTAAGTCCATCCAGGTTGCTGCAAAGTTCATGATTTTGTCCTTCTTTATGGCTGTGTAATATTCCATTGTGTATATGTACCACATTTTTTTTTATCCAGTCCTTTTTTGATGGGCAGCACAGTTGGCTCCATGTTCTTGCTATTGTGAATAATGCTGCAATAAATATGCATGTGAAGGGTTTTTTTTATTTTTAGAAAGCAGGATTTATTGAGAGGATGGAAAAGCTCCCACAGTGGGAGAGGACCCAAAGGAGTTGCCCAGGTATCTTTTTCATAGAGTGATTTAAGTTCCTCTGGGTATATTTCCAGGAGGGGAATTGTAGGGAAGGTCAATTTTTAGATCTTTTAGGAATTGCCACACCACACTGTTTTCCAGAGAGGTTGTACTAGTTTACACTTCCACCAACAGTGTAAAAATGTTTCCTTTTCCCTGAAACCTCTCCAGCATCTGTTGTTTTTTGAGTTATTGATGATGACCATCCTGACTAGAGTGAGGTGGTATCTCAGTGTGGTTTTTAAAAAAGATCAATTATTTTATGAACACATGCCTTTCTTATAGAGCCTTATTAAATACAACTGATAAAAATCAGCTCACACTAGTAACATTCTTTTTGCAGTGTTTTACTCTAAAACCTCAATTCATTAGGCCATTATCTGTCTTCCAAGTTACCCAACTGTAACATTTTACAAAGTGTCTCAACATTGAAAACATACAAGTCACTCACTCTTTCTCCAGATTCCTGTTGCCTTCCTAGCCAACAACAAAAGAAATGATATATATTTTTAGCTTTTTTGTTGTGGCAGCCCTTTACTTTCAGTATCAATTTTACTTTTTGTCAAGTGTGCTGCAATAACAAACACCTTCAACATCACAGTGGCTTACTACATGAAATGTTTATTTCTTGTTCACGCTATGTAAGTGTTGATGGTTGACTGAGGCTCTGCTCTGGCTGTGCTTTCACTCCATGTACTCCTCATTCTGATCCAGGTTGAAAGATTAGTCTCAGTATGGCACATGCCCATTTTGTAGCTTGTATTATGCATCTTTGGTAAACTGGGAACTCTTTTCTAGATTAAATGTCCTCTAAGGCTCCCATTTTAAAGTTGACTAGAAGAAGATTTGGCAGAAGTGAAGCAGGGAGCCTTACTCTCTAAAAGTCATTAAAGTAAGATGCCATTAGGAACATATGGGAACATACACTCTGGTTTATTTTTGCTCTTTTTTACTCTGCATTAATTAAACTTCCTGTATGCTGTCCTGTTGACCAATAGTAGCCTCAGGATCATTCCTAGATCTTTGGTTGTGGGTGTACATCCAAAAGTCCACCCCCACAAGTTTTCCCTTCTGTGGCTGGATGTGTTTGATTTTTCGGATTGACTAATTACTTTTTCTCTGACACTCAAACTCTCCTTTAGACTTTCAATTCTTCCTCTCCTTCCACATTCATGTAAGTTCTAATTCTTAAATCCATAATCCTTTGAAATTTACAGTGACTCTGCCCCCCTTTTGAAGCTTGATTGATATACCCATTCCATTTTCTGGCAGACAAGATGGTCACATTTAAAGTGATAGCTAGAACATGGCATAAGGCATTACTCTTCATGTTCCATTGACATTGGCCAAAGCATGTCACATGGCCAAGTTAAACATCAATAGGATATCCTCCTATGTGGGTAGGAATATGTAAATATTCACCAGAATAGCACAATCTACTATCCTAAACTATTGCTGAAGCAGTCACTAGGTTAGAAAGCATTAAGACTGGATTAATCATTGAGAGCCCTCATCAAGGTTTGGGCAGGCACACAACCCCACATAAGTCACATGACTGACTAGATGGAAAGAAATTCAAAGTATACCATCAAGAAAAGAAAAGTAATATATGAGGAGCAGTGACTCACAGATGTCCACTGCGAATAATTGCTAACAAATGAAACAATAGTTTTTATCATAGTGAAGTTTCAGCTATTCTTAAATCCTTTAAAAAATTCCATAATTATGAAACTCCAAAAGATATTCTTAAGGATACTTACTCAAACTAAATATAAAGAGTATTGAAATCTATATTCTTGCCCAAAATTTGGCATACCATGTAAATACACCACAGATTAAAGCATCAAAACCAACTAGCAATGTTCATGTCAAAGAATGTTATTCTTGGACTACAGGGCACCTCATCTCTCTTTAGCTTCTACATTTGCTTTTAAAAGAATTTAAAGCCAATAATTTTTCATAAGAAGGAGAATGCCACATCTTCTCCAAGTAAATATTCCTCACTTCTATTTCTACTGTAGTTACTATCACACTTCTGAAGAAGGGATCTTAAAAAATCATCTAACTTGTTTATAGTTAATAACACACAAACCTTGCTATGCATCCTTAGAAACAAACCATCCAACCTAGATCAGGTGGCACAGAAATCACTTCTACAGCATCATCATCTTCTGTGTCATTTTAATTCTTTTCTGTCTTTCACAGAAACCTGACATTTTCAATAACAACAACACCAAGGCAGAGCCAACAACATCCATGGCCTTATACAGCCTCACATTTCAGGCTTTTACAAATATTTTTAGCTGGATCAAGTCCATGGTGCTAAATATGCTCTAGTGCATCCATTCCCATGGAAACAGACACAGGATTATAAATTCCCTGTGTCACAAACACAGGATTATAAATTCACTGCCCGATGGGGAGAGAAAAAAAACAGAAAGAAAATCTACTTTGGCCTGCAAGAACAAGAGTTCTTGTTTGAAAAAAAAGTATTGTAGAAGAGTCAAGGAAGACATAGGGAACAATCAAAAAATTATCTTTCCTTTTTAAAAACATTAAGTTTTCCCAAAAGGAAAACAAATTCTACTTTGAAAGCTAGAAGTAACCTGTTAGAACTTAAATGAGAAAATAATTTCAAATGATGTCAGCTACTTAAAGATGGAAGCTATTTTCAAAGCTAGTCACTCAATTATTACTGAGCAGTTGCTTGTGAGAAAAACCATTCTTACTGTGGGAAGTCATTTCTGGAGTATTACATCAGCTTCCTAGCTGCCTCCTCCCTTCAGTCATATCACTCAGAACACTTTATAACTATCCTTATCTCACAAAATATCATGAAAACTTTTTTAAGTGGCCTTCAAGTCTCTCTAGAATCTGACTAAACTTCAAACTTTAATACTTTGATATCTGCACCTTGTAAGCAAGTCACAACCATTTGTCTGTGCACATTGCTTATACAATTCTGCCATCCATATTTGACCTTATTTTTACCTCTGAAGTAAAAGTTCTGCTCCATCATCTCTGCAATTTAAAATCCTAACTGTCCTTCAAATCATGCCACATATCAAATATGGCTTCCATTTTGAAGCCTTCCTTCATCACTCTAGCTATTAAACATGCCCATCCTATGGCTCCTTATTTCTAATCCTCACATAAACCTAAGACCCGCTGCTTTCAATTACCTTCATTCCTTAGACTGTTTTTTTCCATCATCAAAGGAATCTGTATGCCAATATAAAGAATTTGAAATACACCACTTTACGCATAATCAGTGCATAGTAAATATTATTGAAAGTAACCGGCAATTGAGATGCTGATATTTTTCTTCTATATAAAATTTTGATCTAAATATGTCAAATTCAGCTAGAACTTAAACTTGAAAAAGGGGGGGGTGTATTGTAAATCTCCATACTACATCGAAGGGAACAGGAAAATAACTCACTTGGAACACTCTTATACTTGATTCAGAAAGTTCTGCAAGCCATGGTGAGAAGGGCTGTTGTGTTTGCATCTTCCTTTCATAAACAAGAAAGTGTATATGCATAGAGACTGGATGGTTTATCCAAGTCACAGAGGAAGTCAGAGCTAAAGCTAGGATTAGAGCTGACAGCTTTCAGTTCAACTGCTTTATTCACTCAGCCATACTATCTCTAAGAAGCCATTTCTAAGCTCCAGCAGAGTAGTTTTGAACTCTTTCATGAAACTAATGTTTTTTCTCATTTGAGTAATTTACATAACTGAATGTTCTCACTGAAAATCAGTCCAACAAAAAAAGAAAAGTCAGAGAACATAGAGAATAAGGCAACTAGTTTTGGCACATGGTTTTATATATTTTTGCATATATAAAATCATTTAAAAGTGTTTTTGATCCTAGTTGAAAGATTTTGAGGATTCAAATATTCTACCTCACTTCCCTAATGAACATGAAGCTTTTAAACCTCAATTATTAATAAATAAAAAAGAAACATTCTCTTATCTATGTCACCAGAGTTGATAGATGACTGATAGATATCAAGGCTACTTTTTTTTCATATATCAATCATTTATTTTGCTATAATTTGGATGCCCCCAACTAATTGAAAAAAAACATGTCCAATTTGCAGGATATCTGGCCTGGGATCAGTTTAAAAACTCTCAGCTACCTAACATTAGGCAGTTTAAACTTATAGCACAACTGAATTAAGTAAAATACATTTTCCAATCTACTGCTTCAGAAATGTGGTTTTCTTCCTGCTGGAATTGATCTCTAGTTAATGATTGCAATGACTGATATAGAGGAGAGAAATGTTTTAACTTTAAAAGGCACCACATAGCTGACATTTTAATCCAAGCAAGTATAAAGTGAGTCCATGAGTACATATACCTCTGAAAGCATTTGTAAATCATATGTAAGACAGCCAACTTCTAGTAAGCCAAAGTGAGTTTAGGGAGTGTGGTAGACAGCTCCTGACATGGTTCCTAATGATCTCTTCCTCTTGATATTTATGCTCTTGTAGAATTCTTTGTTTGCATGTGGACTGAATCTATAGATTTACTCTTTTAAAAAAAAATTTTTCTTTTAAAGATGTGGAGTACAATCCAGGGTTAAGTATACAAATGTTCATTATGCAGGTACCCTTGCTTCTAATAAATAGAACACAACAAATATGATGTAAGATCATTTCTGTGATTAGGCTATTTAAAGAAACTATAAACTCTGCCTTGCTAGCTTGCTTTCTCTATTGAACTCTTTACTTCCATATTTGATGAAACTAGCTGCCATAATTCAGAGACCCATGTGGTGAGGAACTGAGAGAGGCCTTCAGCCAATAGCCAGAAATCTAATAATCCACAAAGTAACTGATTTCTACCAATAAGCATGGGAGTGAGCTTGGAGCAGACTCTTTCCGAATTGAGCTTTGAGATGACAATAGTTCTGACACCTAGACTAAAGCTTGTAAGAGACCTTGAGAGAAAGGATCCTGCTAAGACATGCAATATCCTAACCCATAGAAACTGTGAAGTAATCAATATGGTTGTTTCAAGCCAATAAGTTTTGAGATATTTTGTCATACAGTGAAAGATCACAAATACAGAGAGCCATAAGTTTCCAAGAAAATTGATTTTGTTATTAGAACTGAAGATAGGTCATGAGATAGGCAAAGTTAATCAGTATGTTTCATCAAAGGTGAATGGTAATTGGCTTAATTTAGACATTTGACCTAAACTGGACTTTCATAGTGAATCTTAAGATATTGCATGGAATATTGATGGACACATTTATGGAGTCCTGTAATCCCAGGAATATCTGGTAGACATCTTGGTACCACAAAAGAATCAACCTTAAAATGAATTTGAATCCAAGAAAGATAGAGTTACAAATAGGAATTTGGACCTTGATAACACTACTAGACACGACCAAACTTTGCTTAAAGCTGGCATAGCCCTGGGCTTTTTAGTTAAATGAAATAATATATAATCTAAAATGAAATGCATTGCCTATTAATTTGCAGCATTAAAATCATTCTACATGGCATAATTCACATATTCTTCATATATTTGAATAACTCAAACTAAAAATTTAAAAGGCATGAGAAAGCACCAAGAACCTTCTCCAATTAAGTGATAAAATATATCTCCCATAACAGTGGCAGTCAAAAAATGCATATATAATAACTAAATATTTGCTGCAAGATACTTGATCTAAAATAAACTGCAATTAAAGTATCAGATAAATAATATAAGAAAACATCAATACAATTTAATTGTATGATGATTGCTTTGTAATAATTAAGCATCAAAGTCAACACATAAAAAGACACTTCTGAAGATGAAGCATAAACTGTTTAAAAGCAACTTTGCTTGAATATAAGCTGCAAAGTCTATTAAAAGAAAAATTAAAATATCCTTTGTGTAGAAAAGTTTAGAAATTAAATGGAAGTTTAAGTAGCTTTTAAACTGTATAAATTGTGTGTGAGTTTTTCTATAAACTTCAGAGAATTTTCAAACAATCAATAATACTCTTTTCACCTAATTCCCCAACTTATTAACAAAAATTTTATTAGACTATATATTTGGAGAATCAAATAAAATTATATCCTGAAAAATACAAGAACAAGGATAGAGGATGTGGTCCTTCATCAGTTAAAAAACAGAATCATATTTTCCCCCTGTGATAAGGAGATAATGTCTTAACAGTCACCGACCCATGTGGCAGAGCTGTTTCCACAAGTCTATGTTTATCAGGATGACCAGATAAAAATAATCCAGAAAATTTGATGCTAATTTTATGTCTTGTTTGTACAAACCAGTCAATTTGTGAAGGTTCTTGAAAACTGTATTAGTTTCTTATGAAATAGCTAGTGCCAAGCACATTTTGTAACAGTATGAAGAATTCTATTGAGATAAACTCCAGGCAAATTTCTTTCTTCCTAAAAGCTATTCAGCCAATTCTACTTCTAAGAGGTAAAAAGAAAAAACAACAATTTAAATTTAATGAGAATCTATTATGTAGTAGGAACCATTTTTATACTACTGTACTTAAAAATAATGCTTGTGTTGTTAAAGTTTTGTTGTTACTATCTTTTTACATTTTTCTAAAAACCAGTGACACAAATGCATACCTTTCTCCCCTCCCAGCAACTATGCCCAAAGAAAATAAGGTTTATTTCTTAGAGTAAGCCTCTAAATCAACTAATAATAAATTGGAACAAAGATATATAGTCATAGATATTAAGAATTCTACATGACCCCCAAGTCAGGAGAAGCAGAGTTGTTCAACCTCAGAAGTATAGTTGAACCAAGAAGTAAAGTTACCTTCAAGGATGGCACAGACTAGAATGTTTCCTTAACTGAGTGGGTCTCTAACTTGCCACATATTGGTATTACAAGGGAGATTTTAAAACTATTGATGCCTAGGTCTTAGCTTCAGTGTTTCTGATTATAATTGATCTAGGCTGTATCTGGGACAACAATTCTTTTTCAAGCTCCCAGAATCACTACTTTGCCTCCAAGCTGTGATCAGATTTGCCTACCTAGTATAGGTATATGCCCATTAAGTTACTGAGGGAGGTAAAAAATGAAAGAGTTTTTATAATGCTTCATATTACAAAGGTATGACACCAAGTCAGGTTGTGTTTGGTGATTAACAAGGCCATTGGAAAAGATAGAACCTAAAACCTCTACTGGATAAAGAATGAAATTCAAAGCAGAGGGAGTTCCGGTAAGATGGCAACGGCATAGGTAGAATTGTGAGATTCTCTGAACGTGAGTTCTTGCTTTCCTTTCCCCATCCCCCTGCCCACAGCCCGGGGACCCTCGGTCCCATGCAGGGCTGGACATTGTGGACCCCTGCTTCTGCCATGCGCATGGTAGTCTTGGGTCTCGGCTCCCCCCCCCAGCTACATCGTCTTGCCCAGACCAAGCCGCTGGTCACCTAGGGAGGCTCTGGGCGCCTGCTCCTCAGAGAAACTGATTCCATTTCTGGTTGAAATACCCTGTGAGTGATCCAGGGCCGCTTTCGCCGCTCACCGCCTGCCCTTTGGAGTTCTGGAGCTCTGGAGCTCTGGAGCTCTGGGCCCACCCTGGCTGAGGCACTCAGCATGACCCCATGCTTATGCAAGGAAACAGCATATCTTGAGGAGGTGCTGATCAGAGGCTCTCAGCTCTAGAGGAGGGAACTGCCAACCCCTCCCCCACCCCAGCCCGCTGGTGGTCCCCGGATCCAGCACCCAGCTGTGCAGCTGATCCCCGGTGCCTCCCATGCCACCACAGTCCATCATAGAGGATTGCCCAGGGACCCAGAGGAGTGGAGAGAAAGGATCCGCGAAAGTGAAACTGCCACCTTGGCCATTCTCCAGGCAGAGATTTGCATTGCCACGCCCACCTACCAGCAGCCTCCACCTCAGTTCCCAAGGTAACATCGCTAAACAGAAGACAAAGCCCCTACCCTATGCTGAAGCAGACAAAGGGAACAAAGTGTAGCAGACTTCCCAGGCAGCAGGCCAAAAGAAGAAACCCAAACTGCAGTAAATGTAGCTGTCTGCAATGGAAGGGGAGAGACCGGAGAGCAGAGATGAAGAGACTTTAGACACTCAGGAAAGATCCCAGAGCTAGTCTGATTTCTTACTTTGACTTTGATTTTATCACTTTGACTGTTTGTTTTACTCACTTCTGTTTGCTTAATGACTTACACTATCTGTTTGCGTTAGGCAAAATGCATAAAAGACATGATTTTTTTGGTCTGCCTTTGTATAGCTACCAGTATTCTTTAGGGAATTTTCCTTGCGTGTTTTTATTCACTTCTCTCCGGCCTTGTGTCTCTGTTTCACCTGTTAGTTGGTATGTATATCTGTTTTCCCTCTCACTCTTCTCTCTAAGTTCCTATTGACCCCCCC
>CAUYQG010198269.1:0-34879 GCA_963574415.1 Tarsius wallacei | reverse complement strand
ACCGCAGCCTCGACCCGCTGGACTCCGGCGATCCTTCCGCCTCAGCCTTCTGAGTAGCCGGAACTACAGGCGCGCGCTACCATGCCCGGCTAATTTTTTTGATTTATTGTAGAGATGAGGTTTCGCCTGCCCAGGCGGGTCCCGAACCCGCGGGCTCAGGCAATCCACTCACCTCAGCCTCCCAAGGCGCGGGATTACAGGCTGAGCCACAGAGCCCGGCTGTTAAAAACATTTAAAAATCCATACTGGCACCAAAGGTTTTTCTACAACTTGGAAGTAAATTGTAATGTGAATGACCCATACTTATACCTCTCTCATATTCTCAGTTTTTATCTACAAATGTTTAAATTTGTCAAAAGTAAAACGCACTTTGCTGACCTACAATCTGTTTTTAAGTAAAGCACATTAAAACATTTTAAATAAATGTTTCAAAATATAACTTAAACTCAGGAAAACTAAGTATCAATATGCAAATATTATCAATATAAGATTTATAGAAAAAAGTAAGAGTGGTTTTATAAAACCTAAGGACAAATGTCAAGAGGACAGTTTGCACATACAAAATAAACCTGAAGGGATAGTTCTCATATTGCCCAGTACATTGTAGTAGAGTAGACATAGATATGGCCAACAGGTATCTGGAAATACACATTTATTTGTGGACAAAATCCTGTTAATTATACAGGTATAAAATATGCAACATAGTCCCAACCACGTCAAAGTCCCCAGCAAAAATTTAAAGCTTGTCTTATTTTAAAAGACTATAAATTTTAATATTTTGGTGCAATGTTATGAAACAAAATCCAGTATGTATCACTACTTATATATAACCACATTGAATTCCACACTCAAGCCCAACAAAATTTCTGTTACTCTCCATACCCATAATTTATTCTGCACTTTTTCTGCCAACCACAGGTGCCAGACAGTGGTTTGAGGTCTGGCCTGAACTTTTAAATGAGGTGCCCTATCAGCTGGGCTTCTTCTAAGTGTGGGAAGGGTAAGAAGAGGATATTGCTCCTTAATTCCCTCCTTTCTTACCCTTTGCTCTATAACATGGATCCCTTGGGGTTCAAAGGAGCCAACCATACAGTCTCTTTTGCTAAATGCCAAGAATCTGTGTGATATTAAGAAGCCAGTTGAATTTTCCAGTTCATAGTTCATATTATTTCATGGGTGTTACATAGTAAAAAACGTACTTTTCCCCCAGCTTAAGGTTTTTTGTGAAAAATTTAAGAAAATTAATTTTATAGTTTCCTGTTTGCAGTGGTTTTAGTTCACTGACTGACATCTTAACCTACAACAATATAGTGAAAAAGTGGTTTTGTTATACCTAATCCAGGACTACCTGTTCTAGATGTGAGGCTATAGATGAGTATGTTCAAGATTCTTTGGAATCTTATTTTCCTCAGGAGTAAAATTGTATGTGTGGCAATAATGATTACTTAATAAGGACACTGAGATAATTAAATGGGAGATAAAAACCACATAGAAGGCTTAGCACATTAGAGACAATACAAATTAATTTCTGCATTTAGTTTATCTTGGATATACAGTGGGTTTGTTTTAGATTGCAAAATAAGACTAGAACAAAAATTCATGTTTTATGCTTCAGTGACTTAAAATATTAGTTCCACAAAGAAAAATATTTTGCTTTCAAAATACGTTTTACTAAAAGTTTTTCAGTAGGAGTGTAAAAACTATAAATGGACAACTCTATAGAGTTGTGCCTTTTCCAGAATGTGTATAATTGAAATTATACAATATGTAGAATTTTCACACTGGTTTCTTTCACTAGCAATATGCATTTAAGAGTCATGCATATGTGTTTGTAGCTTGATAGTTTGTAGCAATCCTACCTAAACATTTAAAGCTGAAAGCCAATAATGGCAAATATAGAAGAATGAGAGTAGAGTAATTGGAGAAATGGAAAGAAAATCGTACAGATAGAATATAATTATTTAAGTAAAATAGTTTCCTAGAGAAAATAGACAATAGAACTTTGAAGTGAATCTCTTTTAATCTAATATTATTCTAGTCTAAATGCTATTTCCACAATACAATGGCAGTAGAAATTTGTCACCATTTTGTGACCAAACTCATCTTTTATTTTTAAGTCATAAAATTCTCTTAGTGAGCAGTTAATATTGCTATGAAACTTTGGTATGGTTAATGAATTCCATCTTCTTAATAATGGCTACAGATTTTTCAATAATTTCAGACCAGTTTATGGTCCTGAGTTGACAAAGGAACATAATTTTATTTTTCCTGTGAGCTTTCTTAGGATCAAGAAATATAGTGTTATTTCATTTTACTTTAAAGAAATATTCATTGACATTAGAATTTTTACATGATTTATTGCCCACTGGGGGTATGAAGTTTTTTTTAAGGTCACAGAGTAATCCAATTTGAAGGCAATTTTTCAGACTTACATAGTTCATTCTCTAAGCCCTAGTCACCCTTGCAAGAGAAATGATTAATTGAGAAATATAAATATGAAGAATATTACTTTTGAAAATGCTAGAATGACATAAAAGGATCTCACTAGCCTGAGATATTATTGAGTATTGAAGATTATTAAATATTTAAACTGTTAATAACTTGTTCTGGCATAGAAAATGTGCCAAAGTTCAGTAAAAAATGTTTATTTCTTAAATGAAAATTTACAGAAAAATTGTGAAGATACTACAGAGAGGTCTCATATATCCTATGCCCATTTTTTCCTATTATTAGCATCAAATTAGTATGCCACATTTATCACAATTAATGAACCAATATCGATACATTAGTATTAACTAAGGTTGTGGCTCCTTTTATTGGAAAGTGGTATTAGAAACCAAAATCTGGGCACTCACTACAGTGTGCTGGTTGCTACTGAGAAGTTACTACTTTTAGGCCCACTCAGCTGACAGAGCAAGGAAATATATGTGTGTATACTAGTCTATATATACTTAGACATCTATAAATATTTCTGTATGTAACCATCTTTATCTTTATTAAGCTAAATATGAGTTCATGTGATGTATTCAGTCCTAATCCATTACCTCATGAATCATTCCAGCCTCTTCCCCCTACTTATCTGTAACTTTCCATTCCAAACAGTGAAAAACCTGACTTTCATCATCTACAATCTACTTACTTAATTTCTCATATCCAATACATGTATTGTGGTTTCAGAATTATTACCTGTATTCCGTGGGATACAACTTTGTCAACTAGAGTAGTGCTTATGTAGGCTCATTTACCATTAGTTTTATAGACTCTACGCATTTTGAAAGTAACTTAGTCCATAACATCTCAACCACTCCTTTCTATGAGTTTGTTTCATACATTAGTAACACAGTTAGATTCTTTTGTTGCATTCTGCTTTCCATCCTAGTGTTCTGCTCCTCTGCAATCTTCTAATAATTTTTTAAAAATTCACATACATTAAGGGACATTCTTTGTGCTATAAAGCTGCATGGGTTTTGACAAATGCACAGTGTCTTGTATCCACCATTACAACATTACAATATCGTACAGAATAGTTTCACAGCCCTGAAGGGTTGCCTTTCAACCCTTACCCTCTTCACCCCAAACTCCTGGCAACCACTAATCTGTTTGTCATCTCTATAGAGTTGTGCCTTTTCCAGAATGCATATAGTTAAAATTATATGATATGTAGACTTTTCACACTGGTTTCTTTCACTAGCAATATACATTTAAGAGTTATCCTTGTGTTTTTGTAGCTCGATAGTTCATTCCTTTTTATAATTGAGTAGTATTTCATTATACAAATGTACCACCATTTATTCATTCACTGACTGAAGTATATCTTGTTTACTTCTAGTTCTTGGCAATTATGAATAAGGCTACTATAATCATTTGCATTAAGATTTTTGTGTGGACATATCTTTTCAAACCAGTTGGATAAATATCTATGAATATGACTGCTATATTGTATTGTAAGATTATACTTGGCTTTTTAAGAAACTGCCAAACTGTACCCCACAATTTTAAAATAAAAAATATATATAATTAAAAAAAAGAAACTGCCAAACTATATTTCAGAGTGGCTATACAATTTTGTATTCCATCAGCAACCCTTACCAGCAATCCAGTATTGTCAGTTTTTTGGATTTTAGCTATTTTAAAAGGTGAGTAATGGTATCTTGTTGTTGTTTTAATTTGCAATTCCTTAGTGACAAACGATGATGAATATCTTTTCATATACTTATTTGCCATCTGTATATCATCTTTGGTGTGGTGTCTGTTCAGATGTTTTGCATATTTTTTTAATTGGGTTGATTGTTTTCTTATTGTATGTAATCCCAGCACTTTGGGAGGCTGAGGAGAGAGGATTGCCTGATCCCAGGGGTTTGTGATCAGCCTGAGCAACTTGATGAGACCTTGTCTCTAGAAGAAAATAAAAAATAAAAAAAATCATGAAGTATTAAACCATACTCATTGTATTTTTTTCAAGTAAAAAATCATGGAAGGCTGGGCACATTAGCTCAGACCTATAATGCCAACATTTGGGAGGCTGAGGTAAGAGGATTGCCTGAGCCCATAGGTTCGAGACCAGCCTGGGCAACTTGGTGAGATCTCATGTCTACAATAAATTAAAAAACCAGCCGGGTGTGGTGGCGCATGCCTGTATCCAGTTACTTGGAAGGCTGAGGTGGAAGAATCACCTGAGCCCAGCAGATTGAGGTTGTGGTGGCTGTGAGCATGCCACTGTGTACCAGCCTGGGTGACAGAGTGAGACTCCAACTCAAAAAAAAAAAAAAAAAATCATGAAAGTATCAATTTAACATTCAGTGAATCATTAATGCAAGGAGGTGAAATCTGAAACACACACAATTTATTGAGCACTTATCCTATGTCAGTCAATGTGCTAGATTTTTTTACTTTTATATCAACTCATTTAATACAACCCTATGTAATAGAAGCTCTAAGTGATCATACTAAGTTAAAGAGTTCTAAACTCCTTTGCCATGCTGTCTGTATTCATTAATACAATACGTTTTAAAATAAAATGATCTAGCATTTACTTACACAGCCAAAGGAAAACATATTTTCAAATTCATTATGAATGAATATAGAAAAAGTTTACAGAAAATATTTCATTTTTCTTGAATTATCCAAATTGTTATAAGCCTCAAATTTGTCTGGGTTTGTATGAGAACACATTTAAGTGATTGAGCAGAGTTCTATGGTTTTTGTCAGATATTTACATTTATTTCACGTCAATTTTTTTTCATCTTCACATTCTTGAAGACAAGCAGGATAGAATGTAATAATCAAACAGATAGTTGTTCTCACCCCATTTTAGACCAGACAATTTCCAAGAGTCATTTGCTTTGTTATTTGATAGGTAATTAACAAAAATAATTCCTACAGACAATTAGGATCATGACCAAACTGGGTCTTGAAAAACACAGCAATGTAATCATAGCTGATGGCTGGCTCTGTGGCTGGCGATGAGCCTGCAGCATGGGACTGTGTGTTCCACCACAGCTTGGCTTTCTTCCAGGGAGCTGTCAGTCGCTGGGATTCCCACAGAGCCAAGCACGAGACAGGTGCAGAAAGGTTCAAGGTTTCTGTTTCCCATTAGTGGTGAGGGCATGCAGGTCGTTTGACATGAGGTGCATGTGGAATAGAGTTTCTGCTTTGCTTTGGACAAGGAATCTGCGTTGATGGGGGCTTGAGAACCTGCTCTTACACCTCATATGCTTTAGCCTGGCCTCTGAGATGAGTGAGGAGTTTGCAGGGTCCTTTTAGAGAAACATGGATGAGACATTTCCAATTGAGGCTCCTGGTGTCTTTTTTAAGAAAAAAAAAGAGTTCTAAAAATTGTTTTATTTTCCATTTAAGAAATTACTGCTCTTAACAGGCAAAAAAATAAAATGCAGTGGAACTGTGACAATTATATAAGATAATAAAACTCATAGAATTTATAAGAATATTAACTTTTAATAAACTAGTGGAGGACAGATCTGGTTATGGGTTAAACATTCAGTTACCTGATAGAAGTGTTCTTCTCCTATTCCTACCAGGGCATCTTTGTGACTATATATAATGGTTTGTGAATAGATTTTATTTTCAGTCTTGGGAATGGAGGAAGAATGCAGGGCTGGAATCAGTACAAAAAAAGAAAGCTGAAAGAGACTTAGGGAGTTACTATAGATTTTGCAGGGCTGAGGAGAATCAGAATAAATAAAAGAGACACTGATGCTGATAGTTTTCTTTGGGCTCGGGCTACTAAAACTTTACTTTGTCAGAGTTTTAGTAAAAGATCTACACAGCTTGTTAGAAGTTATAGAATTCTCCTTGTTTACTGTGTCCCTTGCCTAGCACAGAGCTAGAACACTAAAGGCTTTCCAAAAACATTGTAGAATGAAATTAGAAAATCACTTTACTTCCCACGATGCATTTCTTTTGTTTTGAAAAAATTTTTAAAAGTTTAGAAATTTATAACATACAATGATTATGGCATACAATCGTTCAGACTTTTTTCAATGCTTATGCAAACATTTTTGCAACCTGTATGTCTCCTTTCATCTGCTTTTTGAGGGTACAAATAGATCACCTCTCTTAACCTTTAAACACTGAAGTTAGTAAGAAGTACAGAAGCTTTTTCTTAAGAACTCTCTCCACCTCCAATTGTCTAAGAACCCCAGAGTTTTCCTTGGTTCAAAGAGGTAATTTTTGTTTCCAGAGGAAAGGAGAATATGAAGGTCTGACCAGTCTGTTGTCACGTGTCCCACCTCATTTTCTGCTTCAGGAGCCTCTGTCACCACAGCATTGTGTCACTGATGAAAATAGGTCCTCCCACAGAGTCAGATGGATCCCAGTTCACTGTGACCATTATCACTCTGTTGGAACAGATCCCTGCACAGGTCACAGCAGTTCCTGGAGGAAGATGAAACTCATTCTCCCAGCCTTCGACTCAGCCAGTATTACTTTATGCTTAGACTTTCAAAGTTGCTACAGTAGTTTCCAAAACCCACCCAGCATCTAAAGATGGGTGGGTAAAGGCAAGCTTCCAGTTTCAGCTGCAAAGTTAAGATCCCATCTCCCACCACATAGTAGACATTGACATTAAACCTTTTCTTTCATGGTGTGGTGTGTTCTCCTTGAGAATCCTTGGTATTTCTGTTTGACTACTCCAACTGAAGTCTTCTTAGGGCATCACATAGATTCTAACTATGTTGAACCTCAACAGAAATAGAAGTGGTCTTTAGCTCACAGAAAAGACCTTTTCTTCTTCATCATCATTATTAATATTGTTATTATTGTCATTATTATTTTAAAGATGTGGGGTACAATTCAGGATTAGGTATACAAGTGTTCATCATACAGGTAAAGTTTGGGCCTCCCTTTCCTTGTTCTTCTTTCCTTTCCTCCTGGATACCTACTAATTTCTATTCCTCTAATAACTTGCATATTTGAGTTCACTCAATGAATTCAGAGGAAATAAAGAAAAATCTACTTTGCAATAAATCCATGTTTACACCTAAGCAGAGAAGCAAGAGAACAAATTGTAAAAGGCACCTCCGCTTAGTTAAACCATCAAAACAGTTCTATGTGGTCTAGTTACCCACAGAACACAGTGATTAAGTACTCATCTCTGGAGCCAGACCACTGGATTTGTTCAAATTCTGACACACTTTCTTGCATTTGGGCATGACATTTAACCTCAATTTCTTCATTGAGGCATGTCATACTAATTATGATAACACAGTATCATACTAAACAGTCTGCTTTTCTCAAAAAATTACATTTGTATTTTTAGGTATAACTTGTAAAAGCCAAATTTGTTTAGATGAAAAAAACATGATACTAATTTCTCAATTTGATTTTACTTTATTAGCATGATATGCTTTGTTCTAGAAAGGATTTAGGTGATTTTTATACATGTCTTTAAATGTAATTTTTGCACAAGTAAATAAGAGTTACAAAATGTTTCGGCATCATTTGCTTCTTAACAATTTTTGAAATGAGGAGATCCCAGTCACTCTGTCAGATGGGATGCCCGCTGTGGAGTCTAATGAGCCACAGCCACTGAACTGGGAATTGGTTGTCCTTTTGATCATATGGATTAATCACCATAGTTTCACCAATCACATTGAACTTAAAGATCAATATTATTTTAATTCTATAGATAGCATTTGGCTTTCAGCATGATATTACCAATGAAAATTTAATCTGGTGTTATGAACTCTTTTGTTTCTAAAAAAGCTTCAGTAGGAAAATGAGAAGAGAACCAGTATTAATAATGAAACGTTTCATGAACAACAGCTTTAGGAAATCTCAAGATTTGTTAGCTTTCGTATTCATGACAGTTATATTCTGAATATTGTTCATAATTGTTTCCGTTTGTTAGTAGCATTAATAAGTTCCCATTTTGTATAGTTTGAGGATCTTTAAGACTTCCTTTATGAGGAACTACCTTTAAGTTACAGAAGACCCATTAGATGCCAAATTCTATCTGGACACAGTTGTTACAAGAGACCACTGTTGATAAACAGAAAATTAGAGCAACTAAAAAACTGAGCTTTCAAATATTATTTTAGTGCAAAAGCAGTAGGGACAGTCTCACTATACACTCTAAATCAACATTATCTTAAATTTGGAAGAGTACTTGATTTACCCCCTTTTCATCTGGTATAAATACAAACAAATAATTTCAGAAGGAATGAGAGATTCTAATGTTTTTAGAACTCTGACAGCCTTTAGGGAATTCACTTTTCTTTAGCATTCCATTTTGCAATCCACTAATTTCTGATTTATAACCAGTGATATGTAATAATAATTTCTAACATCTATGAAGTGTTTATTAGGTTCTAAGCCCCTTATGACTGTTATATATATCACATTTAATTCATTTAATCTAGTGGCTCTCAACTGGGGACAGTTTTGCACCACCACCCCAGGGTATTTGGCAATCTCTAGAGATAATCTTGGTTGTCACAACTTGGTGTGTGTGTGGTTCTTTACTAGCACCCAGTGACTACAAGCTAGAGAGGCTGCTAAACATCCTACAATACAAGGACAGCCCCCCCCACACTGAATAATTATCTACCTCCAAATGTCAACTGTACCAAGGTTGAAAGACCCTGACTTAATCCATTCAATAGTCCTATGAGGTAGATATCTTTATTCTCATTTTCAGAAAAGGGAACTGAGACACAGAAATATTAAGTAACTTACCTAAGATCATACAGCTAAATAAATGGTGGTACCAGGATTGAAAACCTATTTATTGCTTTAAAGCTCAAGCTCTTTCCACTGTACTCTGCTACCATGTTCAGAGCACTTAGATTCTGAATTTTGAATGGTAGAGATATTGCCTCATTCTCTACCTATGCCTTAGCACCAAGCTCTGACTTGCTGAAGGATTAATGGTAACCATTAATCTCTAGAGCATCCTCAGACTTTCCCTTTAGGATGACATTTCAACTACTAGGTAAGTAATCCCAAGAGAAAATGGTTGTTTGAGTGTATATACCACATTACTAAATAAGGAGTGAGTTCAAAGAAAAATAGGAGACACAATTCCTGCCTCCAAGGAGGTTGTGGAAAAGAAAGGTTATATAAGTATATAAATAGACGTTTGTGTGCATGTGTGTTGATAAACAGATTGTCAGACCAAACAATGTTGGAAGCAGTAAAAGTAAATGATAAACTGGCCTAAATCATGAGGAACTACCGTTCAGTTATAGAAGACCCATCATCATGCTAAATTCCATCTGGTCACAGTTGTTACAAATATACCTCTTTCTGGTCCTGAAATGTCTTATAACACTATAATGTAGCTAGATGCAGTGAATCACGCCTGTAATCCCAGCACTTTGGGAGGCAAGGTGAGAGAATTGACTGAGTCCAGGGGTTTGAGACCAGCCTGAGCACCTTGGCAAGCCCTTCTCTCTACAATAAATAAAAAAATTAGCTTGATGTGGTGGCATGCACCTGTAGTTCCAGCTACTTGGGGAGGCTGAGGCGGAAGGATCACCTGAGCCCAGCAGGTTGAGGCTGTGGTGGTCATGAGTGTGCCACTGTACTCCAGCCTGGAAACAGAGACTCCTACTCAAAAAAAGAAAAAAAAAAAACCCGACTATAATGTGCATTTGTAGCACATCCTGCTGAAGAGGTGTGACTTTTCTTACCTTGCTAGCTCAGACAAGTTTATAAGCACAACCAGCCTGTGCACGTGAAGCAGACAATACCTTGCCTTTTCTTCTTAATGAGCATTTCTTCCCTATGGGGGTGACTTTTCCTTCCTTTTTCTACTTTTCCAGGTTTTAGTGAACTCATCATGGCTACCCACTTACCATATTAAAACCCACTCAGGAAAGACTCCGAGGAACACATTCAAATTAAGTTGAACGTAATCAATTGTGAAAGTTCACTCTTGCATTTCTAATGGTGTAACTTAACCATCACCTGGAAGGGTGAGTAATGTCTGACAGGAAAGTTCTCTCTTATAATCTTTCATATATTGAGATCATTTATAAGAGGCACTTGTCACATTGCTGAACACATAGTAGGTACTAAATAAATGTTGGCTTTTTTCCCACCTCTTCTCTCTTACTTCTTTTTATGTATCTTTAAATGATGCCACACAAATGACCACCCAGACTTCTATATTTAAGGTCAGTTCTGTTTAAAATGTTAGGAAATTCTCTAGGAGCATTATGTGTAGTCACTAAATGCTTGGACTTAACAACAGACTGTTAGGCTCAAATCCATTTCCTCTGTTATTATTAACTGTGCACATTTGCTTGGGGAAATATTAAACGTTTGTACCTCAGGTTCTTTATCTGTAATATATGGTTAATGAAGAAGTTAGCTGTCCCATGAATTGTTGTAAGAACTAAACAAGGCAAATCATGCTGTATATTTGTCATTGTAATTGGCATATATGGTAAGTGCCCAAGAAATATAAACTATGACACAGTTGTCAACTGATATGAGCTGACATTGAGCAGCTTGGAGAGAAGAGCTCCACTGTTCTTCCTGTTTATGTGTCACTCTTACCCTGGCCCGTTGATCTCTTTCCTATTCCTGACATCTCAAAGCCACCTTTAGGATTTCAGTCATGACCTGTAGCCATACATGAACACTTTTTCTGGTGCATAAGTCTGCATTCCCACATTAGGTATGTCCTAGATGAAAATTCTGAATATCATGTCTCAATTAGTTCATTTGGACAAGTCTGCTAAGAGTATTAAAGTTCTGAATAATGGTGGAATTTTACTTCTGACAAAACAAACTTAGTCTGTACTCTTTTAAAATAAAAATCTGGGGTCTTCCTATGCTTGTGTGTGAACATGCTTTAAATAAAATATTAAAATTAAATGTCATTTATTAAAAATATGTAACTCTGATGGCTCCTCGGTTTGTAGATTTCTGCTTTCCTGTCTCATTGTTAAACAGGTTTGGAAGTTATGATTTCTTAAAACTGTGAGAAGAATGGGTTGATGTGTGACACTATATAAATATACCAAGGACGATTTGATTAGAAGCAATACTGTACATTGATAGGAATGATGGTTTGGAATTAGACCTGGGTTCAAATCTTAGTTCTGTAATTACAGGCTTAACTTCTCTTGTCTGTTTCCTCAACTGAAAACTGAGGATAACAACACCCAATTATTTGTTGTTGTAAGGTTTATATGAATGATGCAAATAATAAGAACTCAAGTCATTATTTTATTTATTCTTTCCAGAGAAACGAGATTGATTGACAAGTATTTGGGATTTCCTTGAGCCTCATCTTTTGGTGAGCTCCTCTGATCTTGTTTGGAATTCTTTTTTTTGAGTTGGATTCTCACTCTGTTACCCAGGCTGGAGGACAGTGGCACGCTCTCGGCCACTGCAGCCTTGACCTGCTGGGCATAGGTGATCCTTTTGCCTCAGCCTTCCAAGTAGCTGTAACTACATGCACGTGCCACCATGCCCAGCTAACTTTTATTTTGTTTTATTGTAGAGGTGAGGTCTCGCCAAGTTGCCCATGCTGGTTTCGAACCCGCGGGCTCAGGCAATCCTCTCACCTCAGCCTCTCAAAGTGCTGGGATTATAGGCGTGAGCCACTGCACCCGGCTGCAACTTAATTCTTAATATCACTTGCTCAGTGATAACAAAGAACTGATTATCAATTTATTTTTAGATGTGTGTATTATATTTGATGTGTCACACTAAGAGTTATAAAGCAAATAACAAAGCAGGAGTGGGGAAGTAGATGGTGAGAGTTCAGTCCCACATATGGAAAAATTCAATAGTGAAGATAGAGCTTCAATTTTTGTCACATTGTAGAGAGGAAGACGCAAGTACAGGATTTGAAGCAAGGGACCATGATTTAGAAATGCTGAAGTTCTTTCCTCGTGTTTAACTGTATGTAATATGTAACTTGGCTTATCTCTTTGTTCCTCTTTTCTCTACTATTCCAATTTAGGATAATCCGATTTAAACTATATAAAAATCTTGTTTCTGAAACATTAATATACCAGGAAAAAAGGGTGACACTGGAATTCAAAGCAGAACTATAAAAACTTAGTGAACACATTAATTAATTTAAATACATGTTCCTGTCTTTCCATTATTATGAAATACGACGTTTTATTTGTGCTGTATTTGGGTGACCACAAGTCAACAAAAGGGAATTTACAAGTGAACACCCTTGCTTTAGATATGAAGGCAATAAAGTAATCAGGCCAAAATTTTTACTTTCGTTTGAATCTTTCAATTCAAATTTTATGTGTACTTGCTTTTACACAATAGGGTTCAGGAATTAAAAGCTTAGTTCTTTAAAAACCTTCAGATGGGCACACAATCCTCACAACAAAGGAGGAAGGCTCCCACACCTGTGAATGCCTGGATGCCCTCAGAGAGCTGAAGGTGGCTTTCTCTGTCAGGTCAAAGTTAACAGGGTACCTTCGCTTCAAAGACTATTTGGATTCCTTTCAGTGGAATTAGTCAAGATGTTTTTGCTGACTGAGACTAGGAGATCTATAGGAGGGCGGGTTAGTTCACACATTATCCACTTGTCATTGACCCTAGGACACACAAAAGCCTTCCTTAAAAAACGCAAACCGGCCTGGGGCAGTGGCTCAGCCTGTAATCCCCGCACTTTGGGAGGCGGAGGCGAGAGGATTGTCTGAGACCAGGGGTTTGAGACCAACCTGGGCAACTTGGTGAGACCTCACCTCCACAATACATCAAAAAAATTAGCCGGGCGTGGTAGCGCGCGCCTGTAGTTCCGGCTACTCGGAAGGCTGAGGCGGAAGGATGGCCTGAGCCCAGCAGGTCTAGGCTGCGGTGGCCGGGAGCGTGCCACTGCCCTCCAAGCCTGGGCGACGGAGTGAGACTCCAACAAAAACAAACAAACAAACCAAACAAACAACAAAAAAACGCAAGCCGGACTAAAAAATTTAGGACCGACAATGAACAAATCCTGGGCAGGTAATAGGCAAAGCAGTATCTTCTCTTACCTCCCGGTAGGATTATTATTTTTTTTCCTTAAGTACGTCTCATAAGGTGTCTGTGCCACACTTGTAGCTCACCTAAGCCTGAAACTAACAAAGCTTGGTTCTCCGACACGCAGAGGAAGGGCTAAGATGAACACATCAGGCAGACACTGCCGCGGAACCTTCCGACTCTCTAAGGCTGTATTTTGGTAGACGAAAGACCTGTATTTTCCTTCTCTTTGCAAAACGCATCTTGCAAGCGTAGCACGAACCCGGCTAGGACCTCGGGAAAAAGGAGGAGGAAGGCTCGGGAAGCCGGCGGCTCGGGTCCTGGGTCCCGCGGAACCTGGCGCGTAGGGAGGGTCCGGGAGACTCCCCGGAACTGGTTCTGCTCCCGCCGGTGACTTCTTCTGTCCTCGAGCGTCGCAGGCTGGACCTGGAGAGCGACTGCGGCCGTCCCCCACCTGCAGGCTGGGCTGGCTTAGTCGCTTAGGACGCGGAGCTGGAAAGCGCGCGCGAGGAGGACGCTGGAGTCGGAATCAGGAAAGAGAGCCGCGCGCGGGAGGGAGGAAAGGAGGCGAGAAGAAAGGAGAGGGCGGGGTGCGGAGGGCGTGGAGAAAGCCGCTAGAGCAAATTTGGGTCCAGACCTGCTAGCGCTCGGCTTTAACCTGGGCAGTGGAAGCGAGGGAAGGAGCAAAAGGAAGGGGAGGTGTATGTATGGGGTGTGGGTGGGTGGGGGAGTTGAAAGCAAGTGACATCACAGCAGGTCAGAGAAAAAAGGGTGAGCGGCAGGCATCGAGAGGAGTGGGGCATTTGGCTTTGGAACTGGAGCCCAGTCTGCCCCAGCAGGGACCCCGGCGCTTGAGAGACCATGCAGAGGTCGCCTTTGGAACAGGCCAGCGTTGTCTCCAAACTTTTTTTCAGGTGAGAGTGTTCAGTTGAGCTTTGGAAGGACACGTGCCATAAAAGAGGAGGGTGTGTGTATTGGCTGGGTTTGGGGGGAAAAAGAAACAGTTGTTTTAAAAGATGAGCCACCATTCATTGTTTTGAAAGAAAATGTGGATTCAGTGGAATAAAATAGAAAGCACTAAGAAAAGTCAGACCCTCATGACCCACGTATGCTAATATGTGGCTGCTTTCTTCGATTTTTCTAAGGAACTTACAGATTATAAACTTGTTAATAACAAGTACTTAAAGTTGGTTTGTTGGCTTTCCCCCTTCATGCCTCAAAAACTTAAATGTCTTCTTGACACGTACAAGTACCATGCCTGCATATAGGTGTTCAGAAAACGTGTGTAGACCGAATTTTGGAAAAAAAAAAGGGGGGAGATGGAAAATATGCACTTAAAGTTTTTATTGTTATGTTCTTTATTGTTATGTTACTGAGTAAATCTGAAAGCATTTGCCAAAATCCTTTATTCTTCCTTTAAAGAATGAAAGCAAATTTGTTGAAATATTTATTTTTTTAAAGTTAATATTACAAGTTATACATTTTAAAAGCCATCAGAATAGATACTGGTTATAGTCAACTGACATTTAATAAATTGTGCTCATCCTAATGTGATGAGCCATAGAAGCTTGCAAACTTCATCTGAGATTTTTAAAAATAGCGTCTAAATTCAGAGTCTTAGGCAAAGTGTAATTAGATGTAGCGCTTCATATTTGAAGTGTTCTTTGGGTATTGCATCTACTTTGATCTCTTTATGATACTTGTGTGAATGAATGAATAGGTACAGCTCTCATGGGACATTGCTTGACTCATAATTCTCGGATGAATCAGCACACTGAAGTATCAGAAAAGTCAAATATATTATAAATATCTTTGTGTGTGTGTGTGTGTGTGTGTGTGTGTGTGTGTGTAAGGGATTCAACTTTCACCTCTCTCTAATGTTTAGTTCTCTGTATGTGCAGTTAAGCCTGGACTCAGATGCTGAGGAGAGACTGCTAGCCATTGAAGGAGAGCTCCTCCCTGTGGATGAGAGAGGACTTTACTACTCTTTAGAATTACCTTTTGGGTTATGGTTTATAATAACTTTTGTTATTCCAGCTAAAAAACTGGCTTATTTGTTGATCTGTTCTTCTACCACTTATAAAATCAGAATGCAAATTGGCATAAGTTATAGACTTTTTTTTTTTTGAGTTGGAGTCTCACTCTTGTCGCCCAGGCTGGAATGTAGTGGCACGCTCACGGCCACCGCAGCCTCGACCTGCTGGGCTTAGGTGATCCTTCCAAGTAGCTGGAATTACAGATCCACGCCACCGTGCCCGACTGGTTTGTGATTTGTTGTAGAGACGAGGTCTCACCAAGTTGCCCAGGCAGCTCTCGGACCCCTGGGCTCAGACAATCCTCTTGCCTCGGCCTCCCAAAGTGCTGGGATTACAGGCTAAGCCACCACGCGTGACCTATAGACTAAAAAGTAGAGCACTTTGAGAAACCTAAATGTTAATCAGTCTAAAAAATGCAGTTTTCAGGAGGATGAATATGGCTACTTCTAAGTACTAAAGAACTTTAAAATTGCTCATTGTTGATCCATCAAACTGGGATTTTTATATAATGTTTCTTTTACAGGTCACCTGATAAATTTTAGTATTGTTTAAAAATGCTCCTGGGTTGATTTGCAAATAAAATGTATTATAATGGCTACTGAGTTTATTAAGAGCATACTCATTCCTCTTCTCCAAATTATTTCATAATAAGTTGCTGTAAGAATAGTTATGTTTTTAAAAGTTAAGTTCCTACTATTTATAGGAACTGACAATCACCTAAAGTACCAGTGATTATAAACTTCCTTCTGGGCTGTAGTTTTAAAAGTGTAAAAGAACTGTATTGGATTAGGCACTAATGCTTAGTGCTCAAGGGTGGTAGGCTTTGAATTATTTTGATTCAAATCCAGATTTACTGTTTAGTAGCTGTGTGACCTGAAGCAAAATCCATACAATCTCTGTGTTTGTGTGACTTGATCTTTAAAATTTGGAGGCCTTTGTTATAGGGATTAATATGTTGAAAAAGATGCATGTAAAGTATTTGGCCTGGTAAATTAGCTGCCGTTATTACTATTAATTACCATATTTGTATGTTCTTTACAGTACCCTGTACCTTGTTTATTTATTTAGCTAGTCAGTTTTGAGTCAGAGTCTCACTCTGTCACCCAGGCAGGAGTGCAGTGGCACTCTCACGGCCACCCAAGCATTGACCTGCTGGGCTTAGGCAATCTTTCCGCCTCAGCCTTCTAAGTAGCTGGAACTACAGGCATGCTCTACCACACCCAGCTAATATTTTGATTTATTGTAGAGATGAGGTTTTACCAAGTTGCCCAGGCTGGTCTCGAACCATTGAACTCAGGCAATCCTCTTGCCTCGGCCTCCCAAAGTGCTGGGGTTACAGGCTTGAGCCACTGAGCCCGGCCTGTACCTTGTTTATATAAGATGCTCAAATGATATTTGTTGAGTGTAATTTTGTGACTGTCAGTATGCATATGCAATGAATGGGCCTGTATGAGAATTTAATTTAGGGAGAGTCTTATCTAACACAACTATATATATGAAAAAAGTCATATGTTTGTATTATGTATATATATATTTATATTGTTAAATGCCTTAAAATTTAAGTTTCCAAATATGAACCGTTTAGTTTCAGAGTCATAAAGGAGTAAAACTGATATGATATGGGTTATTGATTATATTAAGTATCTCTTTCATTATCTAGGTTTTGTCATTAGAAATTCAAAGAAGTTTGGGAAAAATAGTCAAAGTAATTTCTCACTTTCTTAATTTTTGCATAGGTTTCACATCAAGCACAAAGTTTGAAGATGATTGAACTGTCTGATGCATATATATGTAAATAAACATAATGTAAAGAAGAAATTCACCACAAAAATTTCAAGTAGTTTATGAATATCATGGCAAAGAAGTACATTAAGTTGAAACTTTTATGAAAGCAACATTTATTAAATAGAAAGATGTTTTTAAACTAGAAGTGTGATCTATTTGAATAGAATTTATGATTCATTTGCAAACGGGATTGATTTGCAAATGTTTACTAACTATGCTTTTTAGTTTGGGGCAATTTTTTTTTTTTTTTGAGTCAGTATCTTACTGTATTGCCCATGCAGGAGTGCAGTGGCACGCTCATGACCACTGCAGACTTAACTTGCTGGTCTCAGGCGATTCTTTCGCCTCAGCCTTCCAAGTGGCTGGAACCACAGGCGTGTGCTACCATGCCTGGCTAATTTTTTTGTTTATTGTAGAGACGAGATCTTGACATGTTGCCCAGGCTGGTCTCAAACCCTTGGGCAAACTTCTTGCCTCCGCCTCCCAAAATGCTGGGATTATAGGCATGACCCACCATGCTGGCTGGAGCAATTTTTCAAGTTCACATTTTCTCACAACTTTTAAGGTAGTTTATTCAGTTTGTTCCTCTCTGACTCTTCTTTCATGTCTTGAATTTACTATATCTTCTTTAGTTGTAAGATTGTGTATAGCCATGTATTAGATGACATATCATAAATTTTGATTTTAAGTATCCATACAGAAGCCTAGATCTCTACTCAAGGAAGTGTAGGAACTTCACAGATTTCAAGTGTATAATGCCTTACTGGATATAGGGGCCTCCCATAAACTCTACAGGTAAATCTCAAGTAAGACCAAAAAATAAAAAAAGTTAGGCTCTAAGATGGAAGTTTAGCAAAGAATTGCATATTAAAAGTTACTCTTAGGTTAACAGTAAGATAATTTAAGACACTTCTTTTTTTGAGCTGGAGTGCTGTGGCACGCTCACGGCCATCGCAGCCACAACTGGGCTCAGGTGATCCTTTTGCCTCAGCCTTCCAAGGAGCTGGAACTACAGGCATGCACCACGATGTCCAGCTAATTTTTTGATTTATTGTAGAGATGAGGTCTCACCAAGTTGCCCAAGCTTGTCTCGAACTTGTGGGTTCAGGCAATCCTCTCACCTCGGCCTCCCAAAGTTCTGGGATTATAGGCGTGAGCCACTATGCCCAAACAAACAATTTAAGACACTTATAATTATTAAACACAAAATAATGAGAAATTTTTGAACAAATACACTAGAATTTACACATCAGAATAGGTGTGGTGGTTCAAAATAACTACCAATGAAAACATTCTGCCTTTGATTAAAATGTTTCATGGGTCTCTTATAGAATTGCCTTTATAAATAGCATATAAATTTCTTCTCATAATTATATATTATCTTCATTATCCTATAGTCAATATTTTATAGTTATAGATTGCTTTAGGTTAAAGATCATATTATTCATACTGGTCACTTGGACTTGCTTCTAAGTGACTTTTGACTATCTTAAAATCAAATTCACTCTGAAAATACAAAAGCTTCTCATTATAGTTTGCTTTGTTAACAGCTAAGTGCTACCTAAGTTTAGATATTATCATTCCAAAAAATGCATTGCAACTTTGAAGACAATTCTTAATGAATAGAAATGTAAGTACTTTGAGCAATGGAAGCATAATTATAATAAGTATATAAAGAAAAAATCCTTTACAATGACCATTTTGAAGGGGACTGCACTTATCTGCTTATATAAATTATAGCATATTATTTAAAAATGTATCACAATTTTATCTTTACATTTTATTTGCATTTTTGCTACGTGTGAAGAAAGCTAAGATTATGGCTGAGCCATAAATATTTTTGCAGTTTGTTGGGAGAGTTCATAAAAATGTTGCCATAGGAGACTAGTTGGCCACTTAGACAAGGCTCCAGTCAGGACCTGGTCAGGACATACACGCTATCTCAGCTTTGTCTCTCAGACAAGGCTTAGGCTGTCTAAATAAAAAGAAATAGATGTATAAAACAAAGGCCAATATGCATTGAACAATTGTACTATACCGTGATGTTCAACTGCTAAGGTTGCCTGAATACTGTGAGTCCATTTAGTCGGTCCAAGGGCAAATGCCACTCAGTAAGGATGGCCTAGGGTTTCCCATACTCTCTTGACTTTCTCTTCTGTAGAAATTAGAGGAGCCCATCCCTGAGAACTTCTGCTGTCTTGCACAATGTTGCCTAAACACTGACGAATGTTGACTTTCTACACCAGTCCCTCAATATTTCTTTCTCTCCATCTTCCTTTTGCTGACAGTTCAGATTTTTAAACTTGGGATGTGTTAATTTTGGGTCAATTGTGATTGGTTTAACTCTCAGAGTTCTAAAATTACCTCCTCTGCTTGATATACGACTAAAACTGGAATTATGTGTGTGTGTGTGTGTGTATATCTGTGTATACGTAATTATATGAGGGGACCCCAAAAAACAGGAATTATCTCTCTTTTTTGGGGGGAGAGGTCAGACCCCTTGTAGTATAAGCTTCCCTTACCAGGTAAGTGTTCTAGGAACCCATCCACATCAGCTTACCAGCCAGTGTTGTTGTGAGAGGTTGTGTTCAGCTTCAGTGATTTTTTTTTTTTTTAGATTCAGCCTGTTTACCCATGTCATGATGGGTGATTTACAAGTACACCTGCCCACACTGTGTTGAGTGTTCAGCAGTTTTTTACCAAAACTGGCATGACCCCCATGCCACACCCTCCCTGTTCACCCAATCTCCCTCAGGGACTTTAAAAAAATTTCCCTAATGAAAACAGTCCTCAAAGGCAAGCATTTTCCAATGTGGAAGAGGTGGAACAAAAAGTGGCAGAAGCACTAAAAGGCATCAAAATTGACGAATTCAAAAACTTTTGAGCAGTGGAAAAAGCATCTCTATAGGTATATTGCATCAAATGGACAGTCCTTTGAAGGGGACTGAAGTTTAAACATGTAAGAATAAATACACAATTTTTAATAAATGTTTTTTTTAGTCTCTCCTAGTATAATTAGTTCTTTTAGTTAATTTTGCAAGTTTTAAAAAAAGTCCTGCTTCATTTTGAAGTGTATTCCAATAGTTTTTTTATGCTAGTTCAAATTATTAGCCACCTGACTCTCTAGGAATAGTATATATTTATAGCATATGATATAATACAGTTTTAATATTCAATTTCTCACTAAAGAGAGAAGTGGAATCTATTTTTCTTAGCTGCTTCATCGATATTTTATGTTTGATATGACAATCAAAATACCCTTCAGAGCCAACTGATAGACTAGGGAAATCATGTTTTTTCCATTTATGTTTTATGGGAGGAAGTAGAGCTTAGTGTAATAATATTCAGTACATAAATGTTATAACTTGTTTAAAGGTCCTTGAATGAACACTGCTATAAAATGTATTATTATTGTTAGTGTCATTTCACAAGAACCTGTAATTTCAGTGTGATAGAGCTACAATATAAGTATAGGATTGCAAAATCATCAGGGAAGGGTGTTAACCATTAAGCATGCAGTTATATGTTGTTTGTCAAAACTTTAAAAAACACCTCTGACTCAGCAGCAATTTTGGCAATTTTGATTCCACTGATGCCTGACACATCTGTGTAGGGCATTTTCCTCATTTTTTGCAATGAGGTCAAGAGGGAAAACAAACTATGATAAAGGTCTAGTTGTTTGGGGACTCGACAGAAGGATTACTTTATAAATGTCAGATGCATTATCACAGAACAAAATATTACTATTTTAGTTGCTTCTCTTCACCTCCTAATAATCAATTCACTACATAATTGTTTTAGTGTGAATTAGTACTCAAGTTGCAAGGCTTGTCATATTTGCTATTTTCTGTGCAGCCCTTTTAACTTAGAACTATCTTTTGAGACCAGTTTGATCATCTCAAACTGTAAAGCCCTGGATGTCGGCCTTCTCTAACTTGTTTAGTACAGTATTTAGACCATTTCAAGACTGCTGCGTGGAATGATTCAATAAAAATCCCCTTTTGATGATTAGGAATCCATGGTGATCAATCCTAGAGACCTATATATATTGTAGTTTGATGTCATTCAACAGTCCTGCAGTGATTACATCATTTTGATAAAAAGGGGTCAAAGCAAGCAGGACTGTGGGCAGAATTGTATTACTTAGAACTATTATTCTGTCAAATTTTTCTTGTGTCTTGGAGCTTAGCCTTTGTGGGACAGCCTGCTTCCTACTTCCTTGCTCATGTGGTAAGAAAATGATTTGAAGATTTTTGGTAGGTACCAAAGATTGTTAGGACTCTCAACCCTGAAGCTTTACTCTGATAGAACCAGAAAATTCTCCCATAGTTTGCTGTAAGGAACTAAGTTAGAACAGTACTTCCTTTATAGGTCATGATTCTGGGCAGCTTGGAAGATGCTATCATTCATATTCTATGCAAGGAATTAAGAAGGCAGAGGTGGACAAGAAGAAAATTATTGCTACCTTTGTGGAATGAATCCTCTGAAACTCAGGGTCTCAAGAGCTTATGAAAGCACTCAACTGGGGCGCCTAATTCAGTCTACAGCTGGTCAAGGAAGGCTTACTGGAGAAAGTGTCTTGCATTCACAACTAAAGGAGATTATTCAGTAGGAGTTATCCAGACAAAAAGATTAGAGGTGGGCTAGGAAACATTTAAACACAGAAGCAACAGATTGTGTGGAGGACTGGCAGGAAGAGGAGACATAGCATTCTCAAGGAATTCAGAGAAACTTCCTATGACTGGAACATAAAAATATGTGGTGACATTTGGCCTGGAAACTCTAGCAAGGGCCAGGTCATAAGGGGCTTTATAATCTTTGTTAGGGCTTTATCATGCTGGAAGGGAAAAGCCACAAATTTTAAGCAGGAGAGTGATATGACCAGTTCATAGCCTCTTATAGTTTTGTGAAAGAAAGGATGAACTGAAAATGTGGCAGCAGGGATAGAATGAAGTGGATTTGAAAGATATATAGGAGGTAAAATCAGCAGGTTTGTTAATTGACTAGAGGTGGAAGGTGAAGGGGAGAAAAGAATCAAGGATAAAATCTAGATTTGCTGATATGGATAACAATGTGGATGGTGGTTCTGCGTACTGAGTCAGGAAATTCACTTGAAGAAGAAAGCATGGAGTGAGGGTGGAAACCTATGCAGATGCTCTACTTCTCTTTAAAATGAAAACAAATGATGTGTATGACAGTCACAATTATAAATACTTCCTTCTCACTGTTCCAGTAAAGACCAGGGTGGCATAGGGAAGTATTTAAAGTACCTCTTGTTTGCCTTATTGTGGTACGTGTGACCTGAGAGTGTGTTAGGAACAAGCATCAGTATTCTAGGGACAGTACTAGAACACTTTTATAGCCCTCTCTCTCCAACCTGCCAACTAATGGATAAAACTCCCCACCCAATAGCCTCACTTCTTTAAGCAGTGCTTTTCACATTGTGGACACCAACACATCTGAGAGACCATAGAAGTCCAAGGAGATGTGAACATCTGCTCAGGGATTCAGATACTGTCTCCAGTGATTGAATAAATAAGAGCACTTTTATTGTCATGCAATTTCTATATATGCTAAAAAAAGGTTCTCATTACTTTTGAAAAGGCTATGCATCATTGTTTTATGTTAAAGCTTTGAGCCTTGTTAAACGCACAGAGTTCTTTTCCTTTGCACCGCCTACAGAGGTGCAGCTACCTCCTACCTGACTTCACACCTACCCACAAATGCTTAGTGAAGACTAAGAACTTCAAAAAGAGACCCTAGAATTTTATCTGGTATCAGTCAGACAAATATGTAAAAATTGAGTATAACAGGCAGAATCCTAAAGCTGCTGACAGCTTTGTTTAGAGGAGAGCCAAGGACCAGGCCTTGGAGTCTAACATTGGTTATGGGCAAGACAAGAAAATGAATTGTATGCTGGCCAGGATTAGCAACCACAGCTCTAGTGGAAGCAGACTGGAGAAACTATATAGGAAGCTCCTTTTGCACATTTTATTTATTTTAAACATCTCTATGACCTCTGGAAAATAAAACAATGACAACACAAAAAGCATTACTTTTTCAATCAAAATACATTCCTGTACTTTTTTCTGTAAAGGATCAGACAGGAAATTGTTTTAACTTTGTGGGCCACAGCTTCTCTGCCATTGTAGTGGAAAACAGCCATAGACAGTATACAAACAAATGGTCATGTTTGTGTTTCAATAAAACTTTATTGATGGACACTAAAATTTGAATTTTATATGCATTTCATGTGTTACAAGATATTCTTCTTTGTTGAAATTCTATTGTAGTAAGCGTCAAACTGATACTATTTTTAGGCTTCTTTAGTTTACATAAGGGTCTAGAAAACATTTTTAAGGCTGATAGGTAATTAACATTATTTTATTCATTAACTGAATAATTTTAAAAGGACGTGAAATATTTAGATATGCAAAATAGACTTTTCAGAAGCAGAAGAAAATGGTGGCTTAATAATTATTAGATAATTTTGAAAAATAATTTTTGACTTATAGGGATCTGTTGACCATTTCATTTTTACCTCTTTTTTTTTGTATATGCATCCTTTGATAGATAAGGTAGGCAGAGGCTCTATTTTGTCCATCTTTTGGTATGATGCCAGGTGTTGAATCCCTGGCACATGGTAGAACCTTAAAATACAGTTGTTGAATTGAATAAAACTTGAATATTCAGTTTGTGACTGCACTTCTAAAATTTAATCTTTTGTGGAAATGTAAAATTTACTTATAAATGTGAAGTGTAATATAACTGTTAGTCATTTTTATGTTTTATTTGAAAAAATGTCTATACAGATCCTTTAAGCATTTTTGAATCAGATTATTTGATTTTTTTTGCCATTGAGATTTATGAGTTCCTTATATATTTTGGATAATAACCCCTTATCAAATATATGCTGAACACAGAAAAGAAAATACTGAATGATCTCATTTATATGTGGAATTAAAAAAAAAACATAGAAATAGAGACTAGAAAGGTGGTCACCAGAGGCGGGGACTTTGGGAAAGATGAGGAGGTGTGAGTCAAAGGGTACAAAGGTGCAGTTATGGAGGATGAAAAGTCTAGAGATCTGATCTCAAGGATTATAGTTAATAATATTGTATATTGGAAATTTGCTAGGAGAATAGAGTTTAGGTACTCTTACTACATACACATGATACACAAAGGTAACTATGAGGTAATGGATATGTAATTAAATATAGTAATCATTTCACTATTTTTTTTTTTTTTGAGTTGGGGTCTCACACTATGTCACCAGGCTGGAGTACAGTGACAGAAACATGACTGACTGCAACCTCAACTTCCAGGTCTTATGCAGTCCTTCCAACTCAGTCTCCTGAGTAGCTCGGACTACAGGTGCATGCCAACATGCCTGACTAATTTTTTTTTTTTTGGTAGAGATTAGGTCACACTACATTGCTTAGATGGGTCTTGAACTCCTGGGCTCAAGTGATCCTCCCACCTCAGCCTCCCAAAGTGTTGGGATTACAGGCATGAGCCATTGTGCCTGGTCCCACTATTTATGTGCATACCAAAACATCATGTTGTACGTCTCAAAAATATATAGTTGAAAAAAACAGTTAAAAAGCTTTCCATTTAGGATTCTGGAGATTAAATTTCTAATTTTTTTTTTTTTCTGAGTTGGAGTCATTCTGTTGTCCAGGCTGGAGTATAGTGACATGGCTCACCACTGCCTTGACCTTCTGGGCTTAGGTGATCCTTCTGCCTCAGTCTCCTGAGTAGCTAGAACTACAGGCATGGGCCACCACGCCCAGCTAATTTTTGATTTTTTGTAGAGACTAGGTCTCACTATGTTGCCCAGGCTGGTCTTGAACTCCTGGGCTCAATCAATCCTCCCACCTCTGAAGTACAGCATAAACTAGGAATATCTATTTCTTTCGATTTCTTATATAGTTCATGGGGCTTTCTAGAAAAATTCCAGCTTAAGTTGGTATCCTAAATTAAGGATTTCTCTTCAAATCAATAATAGCCACCTTTACTATAGATAGGTTTTTCCCTCTCAAATAGTTTTCTCTTCAAATCTCAAGTGAGTATTCAGGGTGACTGACAGTTTAATTTTAAACCAGATTAGCTGGTTGCAGTGACTTGCATGCATGTGTTCATTCAGCATAAATGTTAATCCTCTGATACTTCTAGATACATTCTACATATAAGAAATATGTGGTTTAGAAAGATTAACGAGTTTAAGGTCATCCAGCTACAGAAATTACTGTGAAGACAGGACGTGAATCTAGATTGGTCTAAATTCAGAGCTCTGTTAACCAGCATACCATACCACCCACAAACCCAGAAAGAAATTAGTAAATTATGGAATTTCACTTAATTTTGTATTTAGATTGCCTTAATTTTCTTGTCACTGAAAGTTATTGTTTTTAAATTCAATGACTGTAAGTAGTACTATTTAAATAAATCATTTGACATAGTTCTTCCTGGAAGAGCCAGAAGCATGCCCTCTTGTTATTGCTTTGCTTAAGCCCCTGTGACTAGCTACTTGATGGGGGCCCAAAGGTGTTTTAGAATAATGAGGTCTTTAAAACTTTTAAGTGTCAAGCTGAAGAGTGAAAGATGTGGCCAGCCAAAACCATGCCAGTAGCCAAACTTGTCACAGAGAAACAATTCAATTGCAAAAATTTGACTCAGCAGCCAGCCAAAACCATGCCAGTAGCCAAACTTGTCACAGAGAAACAGTTCAATTGCAAAAATTTGACTCAGCCTGCCTTTTTTTTTTTTTTTTTAAAGTCAGGGTCGCTGTTGCCCAGACTAGAGTACAGTGGCACAATAATGGCTTACCATAGTCTTGACCTCTTAGGCTCAGTCAATTCTTCTCCCTCAGCTTCCTGAGTAGCTGGGACTACAGGCATGTGCCACCACACGCAGTTAACTTTTTAATTTTTTTGTAGAGATGGGGTCTGGCTATGTTGTCTAGGCTAGTCTTGAACTCCTGGGCTCAAGCAGTCCTCCTGTCTTAACCTCCAACATGCAGAGATTACAGGTATGCCCAGCCCACACTGTACTTCTTATCCTGATTTTTTCCATCTCGATACTAGTAATTACCCCCCACTTTTTTTTCATTTTCCAAATCCAACTTCCTGTCATTTCTCTCTCCCTCAAACCCACTGAACCAGCCTTTCTGTTGGGTTTTTGCATTCGTTCTTCTAACCTAATCAACTTCGTCCCTTCAGCTGCCTTCCAGGTTCAATCACTTCAGAGTTCTCTCACCACCATCCACCCCTTTTGGTGCCCTGCTATAGTCACAGATCCCTAGTTCTTCATCATTTGTACCATCTGTTTCTCCCTATTTATTCTTATTTTATTTCTCAGGGCTGAAAGAAGAGTCAGAGCCACCTGGTTCTTTAACTCGATGCTTGGCACTTTGTATATACAACTGTTTGGTTTTTCTAGTGCAATGTTTTTCACAATTTTTAAAAAACATTATTTTTATCAATTTTCAAATGAACTCTTCTATGGAACTACAGTATATACAAATAAAATTGGCAATAAAAGACAATAACTCTTCCATAAATACAAAGATACAGTTAACTTTTGCTCCAAAATAAAGGCTAAAATAATTTTATGTAATATTTATGTGCCATTTTCTTGGTGCTACATGTTTGCATTTTTCACAGTGTTATGTTTATGAAATTGAGATGCCTTTTATAATTGATGCCAAGAGAAACTTGTTAGTCACTAGGCCCAGGAATAAATTGTAGTGCAGAAACTTAGCAATAAATAGAAGGTTTATGTTTCTGGGACCTCAGCTGCATTATTTGCATTAGTTGCATGCTGTAAGGTTGATTTTTAACTTAAATTTAGTTTGTTGCTTGAAATTTCTTGAGACATTAATCTATGATCTAGTTTTGAAAGAAACAGGTAATATTTAGTCTAAAGTTTGTTTAATGTACCAGGCAGTGTAATTACAGTGGAAGTTGCCCAAGCTCAGCACTTTACTATGCCTTGAAATTATACTGCCAGTCCTACAGGTGAAGGTGTTATGAATGCAGCTTGTCACTATAACCCTATTCATAGCTATGAAGGGCTGAGAATGATTCAGAAGAATATTTTCGACCTGAATATGAGGAAGGTTTAAAGTTTTAATTATGATACTGAAGAAGAAAGTGGTAGGTGATTGCATGACTAAGTATATAATGTTAATTTCTAAAAACTGTATAGTTAATGTAGTGCCTTATTTTGGAAAGGTTATTGTTAAATTGATAGTCAATATCACCTTAGAGTAAGTAAGCATGATAAAGTATTATAAAACCATGATATTATCATATGTGGCTTGTTATCATTCCCTGGGAGTTGTACAACTCTATTATGCTGTGATGAGACCTTGTGCAAACAGGTATCCAGAGATATGATGGGCTGTAAACTAAGCTTGACCCATGTGTGCTATAGTGACATGCTTACTTATGCAGCACAGAGATAACCAATAACAGATTATAACAGATTTAAGTACTCGTATGTGCAAAGAGATGTCTTCAGAGGTTTTCCTACATAGAGGACACCAAACAAGTGAGCCCGGCAGCCCAGGATAATGTTTAGAGGAATCTGTTGTGCTAATATTGGCATATATCACATGTGAGAATGTGTGGTTTTCTTATTCCTGTTTTTAAAATAACAAGGTATTTTAAAATATTGACATTTTAAATCAAAAGTTAGTGAATTTCCTGAATTATCTCTAGGGAACACTAAATGTTGGGGCTCACAGTGTGAAAACCTCTGACCTAGTTTTCCAACCATACTGATTGTTCCTGACCTTCCCTTGGGTCCCTCATTTCACCCATTTGTATCCTTAGAAAATGATGTCCTATTCTATTTCATCTCTATCCTCATTATCAGTTCTCAGGTAGTAATATATATTGAGAGAAGCATGTACTTTGGAACCAGACAGAGCTGGCTGGAATCCTAACTCTGTGACTTGTTAACAATGTAATCTTAAGCAATTTATCTACTATATCTGAACCTCAGTTCTTATTAGTACAATGAGTTATCCTTATCTTATCATGGACCAGCATTATTGTGATATCTTTTTTAAAAAAACTTAAAAATTTTTTATTTTAAAGACGTGGGGTACAATTCAGGGATAGGTACACAAATATTCATTATGCCTGCCCTCCCACCCCCCCACAGTTTCCCACTACTGTCAATCCTTTTCTTATAGTATTATGATAGTCGTTCAAGGTCTGTTTATGAGTGAGAACATGTGATACTCAGTTCTTTGTTTCTGTGAAAGATCACTCAGTATTATAGACTATAAGCCCATCCAGGTTGCTATAAAGTTCATGATTTTGTTCCTCTTTATGGCTGCATATTCCATCGTGTATATGTACCACATTTTTTTTATCCAGTCCTCTTTTGATGGGCAGCACAGTTGGTTCCATGTTCTTGCTACTGTGACCAATGCTGTGATAAACATATGTGTGCAGGTATTTTTTTAATAGAGTGATTTGAGTTCGTCTGGGTACGTTCCCAGTAGGGGGACTGCAGGGTCATATGGAAGGTCAATTTTTAGATCTTTTAGAAATCGCCACACTGTTTTCCACAGAGGTTGTACTAGTTTACACTCCCACCAACAGTGTAGAAGTGTTCCCTTTTCACCGCATCCTCTCCAGCATCTGTTGTTTATAGAGTTATTGATGATAGCCATCCTGACTAGAATTAGGTGATATCTCAATATAGTTTTAATTTGAATTTCTTTGATGACTAGTGAGGCTGAGCATTTTTTCATGTATCTGTTGGCTGCTTGCACGTCTTCTTTTGAAAATTGTCTGTTCATATCTTTTGCCCACTTTGTAATGGAGCTATTTGTTTTTTTCTTTTTGGCACATTTGAGTTTCTTGTAGATCCTAGATGATAGTCTTTGCCAGACAAACATATGCAGATCACTTTCAATGGGCAGTAGGGCTGGCTTCATGTTTTGTTATTGTGAATAGAGTGGCAATAAACATGTGTGTGCAGGTGTCTTCTTGGTAGAGCGATTTATGTTCTTCCAGGTAAATTCCCAAGAGAGGGATTGCTGGATTGTATGGAAACTCAATTATTAGTTGTTTTAGGAATCGCCACACTGCTTTCCATAAAGGTTGAACTTGCTTCACTCCCACTAACAGTGTAGGAGTGTTCCCTTTTTACCACACCTGCCCCCAGCATCTGTTTTTTGACTTGTTAATGATAGCCAGCCTTACTGGAGTTGGGTGGTATCTCATTGTAGTCTCACTGATGATTTGCTTTTCTCTGATGATTAGTGAGGCTGAGCATTTTTTCATATGTCTGTTGGCTGCTCATATATCTTCTTTTGAGAAGTGTCTGTTCATGTCCTTTGCCCACTTTTTACTGGGGTTTTTTGTTGTTTTTCCTTTCACTTTGTTTGAGTTCCTTGTAGATTCTGCACGTTAGGGCTTTGCCACATGCATTAATTTGCAAATATTTGTTTCCCTTTCTGTGGGCTGTCCCTTTACTCTCCTAATGGTTTCTTTTGCTGTGCAAAAACTTTTCAGTTTGATGAGGTCCCTTGTCTATCTTAGCTTTTGTGGCATTCACTTTTGGGGACTTGGTCAAGAATTCATTACCTACTTTGATGTGTATAACAGTGTTTCCTATGTTTTCTTCTAGGATTCTTATAGTTTGAGGTTTTGTGTTTAGGTCTTTGTTTCATTTTGAGTTGATTTTTGTATCTGGTGATAGGTAGACGTCTGGTTCCATTCTTCTCCGTGTGGTCAGCTAGTTTTCCCAGCACCATTTGCTAAATATGGTCTCTTCTGCCCAGTGATTGTTATTGGTGGCTTTGTCAAAGATGAGTTGGTTAGGCTGGATGCAGTGGCTCAAGCCTGTAATCCCAGCACTTTGGGAGGCCGAGGCGAGAGGATTGCCTGAGCCCAGAGGTTCAAGACCAGCCTCGGCCACTTGGCGAGACCCCATCTCTACAATAAATAAAAAAAATTAGCCAGGCATGGTAGCACACGCCTATAGTTCCAGCTACTTGGGAGGCTGAAGTGGAAGGATCACCTGAGCCCAGCAGGTCAAGGCTTCACTGGCCATGAGCATGCCATTGCCCTCCAGCCTAGGCAACAGAATGAGACTCCAACTCAAAAAAAAAAAAGACTTGGTTGAGAGACTATGTTTTTGCTTACAGAATCTTTGTCCTGTTCCACTGGTTTATTTGCCTATTCTTATACCAATACCGGGCTGTTTTATTTCCTGTAGACTTGTAATAAAGTTTAATGTCTGGAAGTGTGATACCTCCTACTTTGTTCCTTTTGCTGTGGATTGTTTTGGCTACTCTTGCTCTCTTTTTTACATATGAATTTATATATTGCCATTTCCAGGTCTGAGAAGAAGAATGATATTAGTAAATTGATGGGTATTGCATTGAATCTGTAGATAGCCTTGAAGGATCAATAAAACAAATACTATTTTTTTGAAAGGATAAATAAGATTGATGGACCCCTGGCCAGATTGACTTAAAAAAAGGAGAAAGTCCAAATAAACATAATTAGAAACAAAAAATATGAAGTCACGACTGACCCTGAAGAAATACAAAAGATCATCAGAGATTACTATGAATACCTGTATGCAAATAAACTTGAAAACCTAAAGGATATGGAGGACTTTCTGACATCATACAGCCTCCCAAGGTTGAAACAAGAAGAAATTGAAACTCTAAACAGACCAATTGGCCAGGAAATTGGCCGGGCATGGTGGCTCAAGCCTGTAATCCCAGCACTTTGGGAGGCTGAGGTGAGGGGATTGCCTGAGCCCACAGTTTCAAGAATAGTCTAGGCAACTTGGTGAGAACCTCATCTCTACAATGAATCAATTTTTTAAAAAAATTAGACTGGGCTTGGTGGCTCAGCCTGTAATCCCAACACTTTGGGAGACCGAGGTGAGTGGATTGCCTGAGCCCATGGGTTTGAGACCCACCTGGGCAACTTGGCGAGACCTCATCTCTACAATAAATCAAAAATTAGCCAGGCATGCTAGCACGTGCCTGTAGTTCCAGTTACTTGGAAGGCTGAGGCGGAAGGATCGCTGGAGCCCAGCAGGTAGAGGCTGTGGTGTGTGGTGGCCAGGAGCATGCCACTGCACTCCAGTCTGGGTGACAGAGTGAGACTCCAATTCAAAAAAAAAAAAAATTAGCAAGGCATGGTAACACATGCCTGTAGTTCCAGCTACTTGGAAGGCTGAGGCAGAAGGATCGCCTGAGCCCAGCAGGTCAACGCTGGGGTGGCTGTGAGCATGCCACTGCACTCCAGCCTGGGTGACAGAGTGAGACTCCAACTCAACAATCCAGGAAATTGACTCAGTAATAAGAAATCTCCCCCGCAAAAAATGCTCAGGAGCAGATGGTTTCCCAGTTAAATTCTACAAGACATTCAAGGAGGAGCTGATAGTAATCTTATTGAAAGTATTCCAAGCAATTGAGAATGATGGCATTCTCCCCAAATCATTTGATGAAGCTAATCTCATACTGATACACAAGCCTGGCCAAAAAAATTTTAAATATGTGCCATTAAAAAAAAGTACTTTAGGAATAAATTTAATAGAAGACATGAAGACTTGAGCACTAAAAACTACAAAATTATCAAGACAAATTCAAAACTTAAATAGATGGAAATACATACCATGTTCGTGAACAGGAAGACTCAATATTGTAAAGATTTCTCTCCCAAATTAATCTATATATTCAATGTAAATTCAAACAAAATCCCAATAAATATTTTTTATAAGGAATCAAAAAGCAATTCTAAAATTTAATTGGAAATGTCAAAGATCTAGAGTAAACAAAATAATCTTGAAGACTAAAGTTGGAAGGTTTGCACTAACAGAATTATTATAAAGATACAATGTTAACAGAGCCAAAAGGTGGGTCCATAAGTATATTATCAGAACAGATTATATGTTATATGTAATGTAGTCTTTATTATATATATATATTTATCTGAGTCTCAACAAGGGATCAAAGTAATTCAGTGTTAAAAGTCTTTATAAAATAATGATGGCTTACACTGAATGAGGGCAATAAAAAAACAAAATAAAATCAAAATGATGGTACCACTGGAAAAAAGAACATCAATCCCTGCCTCATGTTACATAGTCAGGTATTGCATGACATTTCAATGATGGACCACATATACAGCAGTGGGCCCATATGATTCTAATACCATATTTTTACTATATCTTTTCTATGCTTAGATATATTGAGATACACAAATACTTATTGATTTGCAGTTGCTTACAGTATTCAGTACAGTGACATGCTGTTAAAATTTATAGCCTACAGCCTAGGGACAACAGGTTATACCATATAGACTAGATGTGTAGTAGGCTCTACCATCCAGGTTTGTGTAAATTCACTCTACGATGTTTGCACAATGACAGAATTGCCTAAGGACACATTTTTTAGAACATATCCCTGTTGTTAAGTGATGCATAACTCCATATAAACATTAGGTCAGGATGTAACGTAAAGGCTGAAAGTATAAAACTTCAAAAAGAAAAATAGGAGAATAACTTCATGACCCTGGAGTAAGCAGAGGTTTCTTAGCACCCCAAAAGCACTAACTATGAAAGAAAAAGATAATAAACTGGATTTGATCAAAATTCAAAACTTCTGCTAATCAAAACACACCAAGAAAACGAAAAAGCAAATTACAGAGTGAGAGCTAGAAATATATATGACAGAGAACTTGTATCCAGAATTAATAAAAAGTTCACTATAAATCAGTAATAAAAAGATGAACATCCCAATTTAATTTAGTATTTATTTATTTGTTAAATTGGAGTCTCACTCTGCTGCCCAGGCTGAAGTGCAGTGGCACGCTCACGGCCACCGCAGCCTCAACCTGCTGGGCTCAGGCAATCCTTCTGCTTCAGCCTTCCAAGTAGCTGGAGCTATAGTCATGTGCCACCACACCCAGCTAATTTTTTAATTTATTGTAGAGATGAAGTCTTGCCAAGTTGCCCAGGCAATCCTCTTGAACCCCTGGGCTCAGGCAATCCTCTTGCCTCTGCCTCCCAAACAGCTGGGATTACAGGTGTGAGCCACTAGCCCAGCCTAATTTTATTTTAATATTATTATTTTGAGTCTGAGTTTCACTCTGTTGTCCAGAGTGGAGTGCAGTGGCACCATTACAGCCTACCACAGCCTCACCCTCCTGGGCTAAAGCAAACCTCCTGGGACTACAAACACACCCTACCATGCCCAGCTAATTTTTTTTTTCTTTTGTGAAGACAAGGTTTTACTATGTTGCCTAGGCCGGTGTCTGTCTCCTGGGCTCAAGCAGTCTTCCCACCTCTGTCTCTCAGAGTGCTGGTATTACAGGTATGAGACACTGTGCCCGGCCCCAACTCTAAAATAGATAAAAGATTTGAACAGACATGTCACAGAAGAATATGTGTGAATGGTCACATGCACTTTTTTTTTGGAGTCAGAATCTCACTCTGTTATCCAAACTGGAGTGCAGTGGCACACTCACAGCCACCTCAACGTTGACCCACTAGGCTCCAGCAATCCTTCCACCTAAGCCTTCCAAGTAGCCAGAACTACAGGCATGCACCACCACGCCCAGCTACATGCACATTTAAAAGTGTTCAACATCTTCAGTCTTCAGGGAAATGAAAATTAAAACCACAATGAGATACCTATTAGAATAGCTAAAATTAAAAGATAGACAACACCAAATGATGTGGAGCATCTGGAATCACTTTGGAAAATTGTTTGGCAGTTCCTTTTAGGATTGTATGTACATCTATTGTGTGATCATGCAATACCACTCCTAGGCATTTAGTCAAGAGAAAGGAAAATACATATCCACCCCAAGACTTACATGTTACTGTTCATAGTATCTTTTTTCATTTATAGCCAAAAACTGGAAACAGCTGGTAAAAGAATGAACAAGCAACTTGATATATTCAAACTGAAAACTGTTTAAAAAGTGAACTACTGTTATGCACAGCGGCATGGATAAATCTCAAAAGCAATACTGAATGAAAAAAGCTATTAGAAAAAGTAAATACTAATATGATTAGATTTATATAAATTTCAAGAACAGACAAAATTGGTCTATGATAATGGAAATCAGAACAGCGCTTACCTCTGGGGAACAGAGAGTTGAAAGAGGTGAGAGGAAACTTTCTGAGATAACGAAGAAGTGTGGCTGAGTTACAGGCACAGTGGCTCCTGCCTGCAATCCTAGCACTCTGGGAGACGAGGTAAATGAATTGCCTGAGGCCAGGAATTGGAGACCAGCCTGGGCAGCATAGCAAGACCTTGTCTTTATTTATTTAGGGAAAAAAAGGTTACAAAAAGAAATGCTATTTGTCTTGATTAGGTTGTTGGCTGCATAGGTGTATATATTTGTCAAAGCTTATTGAAGTATGTGTTTACAGTAGCTGGATTTCACTGTCCATAAATTCTTTTTTTTTTTTTTTTTGAGTTGAAGTCTTACTCTGTCGCCCTGACTGGAGTGCAGTGGCCGCTCCTGGCCACCACAGCCTCGACCTGCTGGGCTCCGGCGATCCTTCCGCCTCAGCCTTCCAAGTAGCTGGAACTACAGGCG
>CAUYQG010198263.1:0-13019 GCA_963574415.1 Tarsius wallacei | reverse complement strand
AATTATACAGTTCTAAGTACCTTATGTACAACATGTCTCTTAATACCTTACAAACACCCCCCTTCATCTTTGTATTCTGAGAAGTCTTCTATTAGACACATTTTTAAATTCCTCAGTCATATTCATATATTAAAATATTGATGGTTAGCATTTTGGCCGGGCAGGGTAGCTCAGCCTGTAATCCCAGCACTTTGGGAGGCCGAGGTGAAAGGATTGTCGGAGCCCCTGGGTTCCAGACCCACCCAGGCAACTTGGCGAGACCTCGTCTCTCTCGTCTGTACAATAAATCAATAATTAGCCAGGCGTGGTAGCCCGCGCCTGTAGTTCCGGCTCTTTGGAAGGCTGAGGCAGAAGGATCGCTGGAGCCCAGAGGGTCGAGGCTGCAGTGGCCGAGAGCGTGCCACTGTCCTCCAGCCTGGGTGACAGAGTGGGACTCCAACTCAAAAAAAAAAAAAAAAAAAAGAGAAAGCATTTTAACATTTCAGTGACCGTAAATACTTTTCTAAATATTAAAATATACTTATAGCTTGAGTTATTTTCACATATTTGACTAAAACAACATAATGCATTTACTTATATATAAATTACTTATAAAAAAGAGTGAAATTGAGGGGATGGGGTAGGCACTCCCAGGATTCCCACCTACTTTCCCTGTACCTTCCCAAGCCCCACACCCTCACCCAGAACGCACGTGGTTGACAACAAAACCCCACTTTACTGGCCATTATGGAATCTCCTAGTAGGAGGAGAGACCCTGGCTGCAACCTGGCCGCTAACCCAGGACCTGGTGGTCTCTGTGAACAACGCAGAAGGGGCTCTTTTTAAAAAAAGGCGGGTGGTGGGGGAGGTGAAATTGTAACAGAAATGCTTCTTTCAATGACATGGATGGTGATAGGTTCTTTAGGAGTTGGTTTAACACTGACACCTAGTTTGGATCGTTTCTTTATAATGCACCAAGGATTTTTTTTTTCTATCTTGAAGCAATGTATTATGGCTAGATTTCAAATGAAAGAAGAGTGTGTCAATTTTCCTTTAAATGGAAGGGTGTTATTGTGAAGAGGTGTGTGAGAAAGGAAGACCAGTGTGGTGCCTCCACAATGTGTGTTCTGAGTAGAATAGTTTAGGAAAGAGTACTTTGAAAGCTGACTATCTGGGAATTGATTTCTTAAACACCTGTATCTCATAGCTCGGAGGACATATTGACAAGCCCCTAGGGATGTACCTGTTGGTTTAAAGACTGCTACTTTATGCCCAGTGGTCCCCGACTTTTTTTGGCATCAGAGACTGGTATCATGGAAGACAGTTTTTTCATGGACCAGGGTTGGGAGGATGGTTTGGGGATGATTCAAGCACATAACATTTACTGTGCACTTTATTTCTGTTATTATTACAGTGTACTATATAATGAAATAATTATACAATTCACCATTAAAAAAAGAGGTATGGACAAAAGTGGTGAATAAAATAATGGATGGGCCACGTGTAGGCTAGCATAAGTGTCAGATTCTTACTTAAAGCCTGCCACCTACTCACTGATAGGGTTTTGGTCTGAGACTGCAAGCGATTGATTCGGTCTCTGTACAAACTTCACTGATAACGTTAATCTGTATCTGCAGCCACTGCCCAGTGCTAGCACCACTGCCTCAGCACCACCTCAGATCATCAGGCATTAGATTCTTATAAGGAGCACCAACCGAGACCCCTCAGATACACCGTTCACAATAGGGTTTGTGCTCCTATGGGAATCTAATGCCACCGCTGACAGGAAGTGGACTCTGGTGGTAATGCCAGCCATGGGGAGTGGCTATAAATATAGATGAAGCTTTCCTGCTCCACTCCTTCACTACTCACCTTCTGCTGTGCTGCTCAGTTCCTAACAGGCCATGGACTGATATCAGATTGTGGTCTGGGGGTTGGGGACCCCTGCTTGATGCAATTATACTTTCATGTTAAAATAATTTTCCTTTCTGTCAGTCTCTTAAATAAATGCCCTAAAATGGTTTGAAAGAAATCTGATTTTCACCTGGTGAACACATGCTTCCCCTGGAACCCAGTGAAGACATCTATGGTCTGAATTGTCTATCCTAACAACTGGACTATTAATGGACCCACTGAAAGACCCACAAAATCATGCCCATTGTTGCCTTTGTATATTTATGTGCTGCAGGCTTATCTGGACCATGAATGTTGCTCACGAAAAGTAATGTATTTCCTATTTTCCATTCTGCTATCTTACATGTTCTCTACTCCACAAAAACCTGACTGCATCAAATCTGCCCTCACTGTTCCTGCCATCAACCCTGCAGATTCATTCCTCTGCTCTTTTCTTTGTTGTTTCTTTTCTTGTCAATAGCATGTGTCCTCCTTCCTCTTTCAATGAGACCTCCCAGTCATGCTGAGTGTTACACAGGGTCTTTGCTCTATTAATGCCCTCTTTTCCATACATTTTCAACCTTTCTTTCTCTAATGGGCTCAACATATTGAAGTTCTCCCTTTGGAAAAAAATGACAACAAAATCTTCTCTAACCCCATAATCTATTGCCAGGTCATCTTCAATAGCTGCTTTTTTCAAACAATTGTTCAGTATCTATTCTTTTTACATTCTTACCTTCTGCTCACTCCCTATGTCCTATAATTGCCTTATGTCTATTATTCCTTAAAATCACCTACTCCAGTGTCACTAATGACCACCTTCTGGCTGGTTCCCAGTGGATACACCTTGGTCTATATCCTATTAAACTTCTGTGCTGCATTTGATATTACCAACCCTCCTATTTTCAAGGAATAGTCTCTGCTTATATCATATCTCACAAAGTGTTTTACCTGGTTCCCCTCCTCTGGTTTCCTCAGATAACTTTCCTTCCTTAACCATTTTTTTGTATGTCAACATTTTTAGAGACTTATTCTAGCCATTGTAGCAGATGTTTGCTATGGCTGTGGGAGGTGGAGAGTTAACAACTTTGGAACACCATCCCTATATTTCCTATATTATGACTCCTCGTCGCCTCAAGGTAGATGCCTAAAAATTTGCTTTCTGGGCCTATATTACTACTATAGTGAGTAGTGTAACCTAGGTTATATGAATCAGATTCACTCTTAAAGTGTTGCATCAGGCAATTGGGTAAAAAATAAAGAAGCGAGTGTGAAGGAAATTAACTTCTTGATGAGTGTGATGATTGGGTTCTTGCTCTTTGATGGCTGCAGTGGCAGTGCTATGGAGATTATGCTCAAGGATCCTCTGTAGGAACTACCAGTCATTACGGGAGTAGTGGAACCTGTGTGAGCCTCAAGATTTCCCTTGAAATACTCCACAGTAGGTTTGCTGCTTGCTTCTAGGCCTGGATATCCGAATCAGATTTTGTAAGCTGCTGAGAAAACCTCCAACAAATTTTTTTTCTGCTGAAAGACAGAGTAAGTTTTGATGTCAGCAACTAAGAACAGTGACCAATACAGCCTTTCTCTCTCTCTCCCCCCCCTCTTTTCTTCTTTCTTTCTTTCCTTCCTTCCTCTCCCCTCACCTCATCTTTTTCTTTTTTTCTTTCTCTCCTCCTTCTTCCTTCATCTCTCTCTCCCTTCGTCCTTCCTTCTTCCCTCCCTCCCTTCCTTCCTTCCTCCCCTCCTTCCTTCCTTCCTTCCTTTCCCTTCTCTTCTTCCATCCCTCCTCACCTCCCTTTCTCTCCCCCATTTCTTTTTTTAAATATATGTGTTTTTCTTAAATAACCTAGTTCACTCCCATGACTACCATTATTATTTTTTATCCTAAATAATACTGAATTATATGACCCAATAAGACTTGTCTCTTAAGCTTTATATCTATATGTAAAGTGCACATTATACTTCTCTGCTTACATTTATTCACTGAACAAGTAAGAAGAATGTGTTCACCATATAGCAGCAATAGATTAGTTGCTAACAACCCAAAGGTAAATTTAAATCAGATTGAATCCTGACTTCATAAAACCTGAAGCTCAGTGGATCAGAAGACGCTATCATAATCGCATAAACGTATGCAAAACTGCAAGTTTAACAAAAGCATAAAAAGAGAGGTGCATGGTGCTATGAATACATGTAAAAGAGATATTTAGTCTAAACTGATCAGTAAAAGCTTTCTTGAAAGACACTTCATTCTATTCAGTTGAGGCGAATAGAATGAGAAAGAGTTAAAATAGATATTGAAGAGCATTTGTTAAAAAAAAAAAAGAGAGAACATTATTTGTAGTTTCTTGTTAAAGAAGAATGAAGAAGCAGTTACAGAACTAAGAAAACCCAGTGTTGTTGGGGTGGAGGAAAGTAGAGAGTGGGAGGAAGAAAAGTAAGCGGTCATTCGGGGATTTGTAGATCCATTTAAGAATTTGGTCCTGCTTTTGAGACAGAGGAGAACTATTGAGAAGTTTAAACAAGAATATTCGGGAGGCGACAATATTAAATTTATGTACTGAAAAGAGCATTCTGGCCTGAGGGTGGAGGAAAGATTGACATGGGGAAAAGTAGAAACAGGTACAGCAGTTGAGTCTTTTGAAGTTATACAAATAAGATATTTAATCTAGTAGGCTGGTACAGATGGAATGAACTGGATGGATAAAAGCAATTTTAGAGAAGAAAATATATGGAATTTAGTAATAATTTGGATGTGGAGGGCAAGGCAAATAGCACGCACGTGGATGTTAGTGCCTTTTACTAACATAGAGAAGAAGACCATGGAAACCTTATAGGCATCACAAGTTCAGCTTGTCTAAAAGGAACTTATCACCTTATGCTGGTTTCTTTGGATCATTCCCCTGATTTCTTAGCCCAGACACTTGGTCAGCATCCTTAACTCCTCTCTGTCTCTCTTTTTTTCAACTACTATTCTATCATTTTGAGTCTACCTGTGAAATGTCCCATTTCTAATTAAGCAACTGGCATCTTATTGCATAGTCTAGTCCCTTGGTCATCTTTGCCGTCTTCAACGTTGGTGTTTTCTAACTCATGCTCCACACTTTAGTACAAGTGAGTTCTTAAAAAATGCAAATCTAGGGCTGGGCTCAGTGGCTCAGTCTGTTATCCCAGCACTTTGGGAGGCCGAGACAAGTAGATTGCCTGAGCCTGAGGGTTCGAGACCAGCCGTGCAACTTGTTGAGACCTCATCTCTACAATATATCAAAAAAAAAAATTAACCTGGTGTGGTAGTCTCCTGTAGTTCCGGCTACTTGGAAGGCTGAGCGGAAGGATCTCTGGAGCCCAGCAGGTCGACGCTGGGTTGGCCGTGAGTGTGCCACTGCACTCCAGTCTGGGGGACAGAGAGAGAGATTCCAACTCAAAAAAATAAAAATAAAAAACAAATCTAATTGTATTTTTTGTTTTAGAATAACGTGTTTTCCCACTGGCTCCCCATTGTGGTGGGACAATATTCAAATACTTAAATTCCCCTATCGATTCCTGCATGCGACTGGCCTTGCTTACTCTGTAGCTTTACTTCTCACTACCCTGTGTCTCAAAGACACAACCATAAGAGACTTCTTTCAGTTTTAAGAACGCAAGAGGCTCTTATTTCTTCAGTCCTATGCACATGCTTTTCCCTTCTACTGGAATATTTCCATTTTGTATTACTCCACTTTATCCCTGCTCTTGCCTGGCCTATACCTGCTCTGTTACTATTTTCTGTCCAGTGTTTACTGTGACCCTTTTCTGAGGTCTTTTGGACAGTGTTTCATTTTCATGGGTATTAGCATGATGTTTTAGCAACAGTGTATTTTAATTGACTGTTTACATGTTTGTCTTTATTGTAAATTACTTGAGGACAAGTAGGGAATCACTCTATCATCAGCAATTTGAAATATTTGGTATATATTTGACCACAAATTGACAGTTTTTCATTGAACTGAAATTGAATTATATATTCATCCTTGACCTCATAGCCATGATATAAACTCAAAGGAACAAATAAGGACACACTCATTGGTAATAAATTTATTTGATGACTAGTACCTGATTCAGTGATGATATTAATGTGTGGACAAGTGAAATTAGCAATATTTACCTTTCAACAAGGAAAATAATTCATAAGCTAATGTCATACATTATATTGTAGCACTTATAACTAAAGGATGTGCTTTTATTCTGATGAATGATAAATTATTTTTCAGGAAATTTAAAAAAAATTGTAAATATTATTGCAATCCAGACTCTACTTGTCTAAAGAAAAATAAGTTACTGTAGGACCTATTAATTTTTCTGTTCCTTTGCCTTTATTCATCTGAGCGTATTATACTGCCCTTTGATGCCACCTAATGATCAAAGGTAATACTTCCCTCATGAAAAGAAAGGGATCAAAATTGAAGTAGATCTGTTGTTCCCTAAACCTCCTCAAATCTGTAGGGTGTGGAGAAAGGTAATCAAAACATAATGTTTTCCTTAAGTTTTCCCAGGTGTTCGGTGTTTGTGTGTATGTGCATTGGAGAGGGTGAAGGAAACGGGATAGGTGGAGGGGAAAAGATGGTACTTTGTGTAGTGGTTTCCCTTTGTCCATTTATCAGCCTCACTTGACCAGTACAGCTCTTCCCCAGATAAAAATTCAAATATTTCCACTTGGAATGGACAGAAAATATCTAATCTAACAAGCAAAACTTTGCACTTTCTTAAAACTTGGAGTATGTCTCACAAAGATATCTGGAGTTAAAATAAATTATAGTCTGGGTTTCCACTTAACATTAAATCCCAGTCAGCTTCCTTTAAAACACCTTAGGTTTTATTTCCTTCTACTGGAACTAAAGAGAATATCACTTTGAACAAATTTAAACAATCACCAATTTTTTTGACTGTTTAATAGACCTGATCTGTAAAACCATCTTGATCTGATATTTATTTCATGTAAATTAATTCATTGCTTATTAAATTTTTGGAGGCTCAAGTATCACTTAATCACTTATTAAATTCTTAGTGGTTATGGCATTATAGTATTTAATAATCATTAAAGAAGTGTAATCTAAACATACTGGTTGGGTTATATCTTTGTATTTATTATGAATTAGAGTTATATTTTTATCCAGACTACCTTCATTTCATTTTTTAACATATTGCCAAAAAAGTATTCATCAATGTATCATACCTTTCATTATATAAATTACTGGATCTCGTTTCTAATATATTTTTCCATGTTATAGTTTTTTTCCTTAATATATTTTACTCAAATTTTTTTAGTTTTTATTTTTATTTCAAAAAAATTTTATGATTTTGGTTTTTTTTCAATGATACTTTTGGTTATTTTCTGCTTTTGTGTTTAATATTATGTTATGCTACTTTGAGTTTCTTCTGCTACATTATTTTTTCTTTTAGATTACCTCATTATTTTAATGATTCTTAAATTTTAAGACTGTTTACAGAAAAAAATTGTTAAGATAGCACAGTGTTTTCATATGTCATCTACATCCAGTTTTCCCTACTAACATCTTGTATTAGTGTAGTATATTTGTTACAATTAATGAACCAGTGTCGGTATATTATTAAAGTCTATGCCTGATGCAGATTTCATGAGATTTTACCTAACGCCCTTTTTCTATCCCAGAATCCCCTCTAAGTTACCACATTACATTTAGTCCTCATGTCTCCTGGGCTTTTGCTAGCTGTGATGGTTTCTATTGTTTTTAATTACTTTGATAGTTTTGAGGGGTACTTGTCAAGTATTTTATAGAATGTCCCACCATTGAAATTTGTCTGATGTTTTGGAGTCATGGGATTTTGAGAAGAGCACAAAAGCAAAGCACCATTTTCATCTCAACATATTAAAAGTGCATGCTATAAACAAAGGTCTTTCCCCCTTCCTTCTTACTGTTCTCTTTGGAAGAATAACTATGCTGTTATCTTCTTAAAGACAAAATATCTACATAGATTATTTGGAATTCTTCTGCATGAAAGATTTGTCTCTTTTCTCCCATTTATTTATTTCATCATTTATTCAGATAAGTACAGATTCATGAATATTTTGAAACATTGAGTCATCATTTGTACCTTCACACAGATATATGTAAGACTATTTTAAAGTTGTCTGATTCTGTATTTACACATTTTTATATGATGGCTTATTGTGTTTATTTTATAATATATAATCTGTCTGCCATTTTGTAGCCTTCTAACTTAGCATGATGTTATTACTGCTTTAAGCATTTTAAACCTTAGGTTATGTCAGATATATTTGATATATTTCATTTATCACTGTTTATTTTCTTACACAAGACTGATTTTAAAATGAATTTAAAATTGGTAAAAGATACAGTGAATAAATAGAACACTTAAGATGTAAGAAGCAAGAGGACCTTTTCCACAGGTCTAAACATTTTTGTTCTATCATTGTCTGTAGTTATTTAAGTAACTGTAGGCTAATTTCCATATTCCTCTTAGAAGCTTCTGTAGTAACAATGTGAATGCACTATGTTCTCCAAGCTTTTTAAGCACCTTCAAAATTTTTAGGGATCTAAAATAAATCAGTTTATTCCAAAATTCAGAAGGAAAATTACATAATAAAAATAAATGCTAACTGAAGTCTGCAAAAATATATTATTATACTTGTGAGAGCTAATATCTCCATTAACTGTTCATTTAAATTTATTATTTATAGATATCTAACTAGATTTCAAAACAATTTTTGCATCAGTAGTACATTTTCTTAGTAAACCCCTTAAAGAGGATAAATCTGTTTTTGTTGCTGTTGTTGTTCAGACACAACCAGGGTTGTGAAATGATAGACTAGATTATGAAAAATAAAGATACTGAAAATGTAAACATTTAACTAATAACTAATAATTAATTTAATAACAGAATTTTATGTGACTTATTGATGAAAACATACAACCATAATGCCTTGAATGAATTGAAATTACATCACAATTAATTCCTCTAGTTATCTGTTGATATAATCTTTGGAATGATTTAGACCAGTGATTTTCCAACTTAGCATACTTCAGAATACCTGGAGGGTTGTTTTGGTTTTTTTTAATTTTTAATTTTAAAGATGTGGGGTACAATTCAGGGTTAGGTATATAAATGATCATTATGTAGGCACTCTTGTTGATGAGGTGTGCCCCCTACTTCCCTGGTAATTTCCCACTACTGCCAATCCCAGTCCCACCTCCCTTGGCAGTTTCCCACTACTGCCAATTCCTTTCTTATAGTAAGTGTTATAATTGTTCAAGTCTGCTATTGAGTGAGAACACATGGTACTCTGTTCTTTGTTTCTGTGATACATCACCAAATATGATAGAGTCTAAATCCACCCAAGTTGCTACAAAGTCCGTATGTTTGTCCTTCTTTATGGCTGCAAATATTCCATTGTGTATAGGTACCACTTTTTTTTATCCAGTCCAGTTTCAATGGGCAGCACAGTTGGTTCCCTGATTTTGCTATTGTGATTAGTGCTGGAATAAACATGCATTGGCAGGTGTCTTCTTGTAGAATGATTTGAGTTCCTCTGGATATGTTTTCAGTAGGGGATTGCCGGGTCATACTGAAGGTCAATTTCTAGTTCTTTAAGAAATCACCACTCTGTTTTCCAAAGAGGATGCACTAGTTTGCATTTCCACCAGCAGTGTAAAGCGTTCCTTTTTCTCTGCATCCTCGCCAGCATCTGTTGTTGTTTGTTTTATTAATGGTGGCCATTCTTACTGGGGTTAGGTAGTATCTCAGTGTGGATTTGGTTTGCATTTCTCTGATGATGAGTTAGGCTGAGCACTTTTTCATGTGTCTGTTGGTTACCTGTATGTCTTCTTTTGAGAAGTGCCTATTCATGTATTTTGCCAACTTTTTTTTTTTTTGAGTTGGCGTCTCATTCAGTCACCCAGGCTGGAGTAACATGGCACACTCACAGCCACCCCAACATCGACCTGCTGAGCTCCACAATCCTTCCACTTCAACCTTCCAAGTAGCCGGAACTACAGGAGTGCACTACCATTCCTAGCTAATTTTTGAATTATTGTAGAGAGTGCAGAGGTCCAGACTCCACAGAGCAGGGCCTGAGGTGGGGGGAGGGAATGAGAAAGAAAGACAAGAGACAGCGGGATTGGGAGGTCTCTCTCCTCAATAGGTGAGAGCCCGTTTATTATTTAGCGTGCCTCTTATATACGGCAAAACTAGGGCAAAACTGTACAAGGGACTATTGTAAAAACAAGCAGTATCAGCTTTTGGGCCAGGCGTCCGGGCCAGGTGTGATTGATGTCATGTTGCTTTGTTTTATTATAAAGTAACAAATCAAGGTTAGGGGAGATGAGTGAATCACAGTGGAATTATGTTGTTGCTAGAAGGCGAGCTGTTTTACGTTTATCTTTTTGTACCTAAGGCATTATTGTAGCTAAGACTTTATCTGTACTATGTGTACTCGGATGTATGGGCATCCAAGACACTGCTTCGTGTAGCGGGCTGCATTTGTCACAGCCTGCCTCTGGCTAGTATGCAGAGTTCCCAAGCGAGACCTTGCCTATGAGCTTGGGGTACTCAAGGTCCACTATGTTTTACGTAGCAGGCTGCATCCCTCACCTGCCTTTGGCTAGAATGCAGAGCTTCCAGGCGAGACCATTGCCTACAAGCCTGCGATACTCAAGGCCTGCTACAGTGGCAGTGCTTGTCTGTCCCCCACATCTCTTCTGTTCTGAGATAAGGTAGTATAGGCTTGGTTCCTTGAACAGAAGCCAAGAACACAAAAACCTTGTCAGCTTATGCTCTGGTCTTCAGAGATGAGGTTTGCCAAGTTGCCCGGGCTGGTCTCCAACCCATGGGCTCAGGCAATCCATTTGCCTTGGCCTCCCAAAGTCTGGGATTACAGGCTGAGCCACTGAGCCCAGCTTGCCCACTTTAAAAAAAAGAAATTATTTTAATCTAAGCTCAGTGGCTCAGCCTGTAATCCCACCATTTTGAGAGGCCGAGGCGAGAGGATTGCCTGAGCTTGCAGGTTCGAGACCAGCCCGGGCAACCTGGTGAGACCTCGTCTCTACAATAAATCAAAAATTAGCCAGGCATGGTAATGCATGCCTGTAGTTTCGGCTACTTGGAAGGTTGAAGCGGAAGGATCGCGGGAGCTCAGCAGGTTGATGTTGTGCTGGCCATGAGTGTGCCACGGCACTCCAGTCTGGGCTACGGAGTGAGACTCCAACTAAAAAGATATATATATTTTTTAAATATATGGGGTACAATTCAGGATTAGGTATACAAATGTTTATTATGCAGGTACTCTTGCTGGTGAGGTGTTCCCCCCACTCCCAGCAGTTTCCCACTACTGCTAATCCCTTTCTTTCTTTTTTTTTTTTTTCTCTGAAAGCAGGATTTATCCAGAAGACAGAAAAGCTCTCACAGTGGGAGGGAAGCCAAAGGGGTTGCCCAATCCTTTTCTTATAGTTATATGATAGTTGTTCAAGATTGGCTTATGAGTGAGAACATGTGATACTCGTTTCTTTGTTTCTGTGACAGATCACTCAGTATTATAGGCTCTAAGTCCATCCAAGTTACTGTGAAGTTCATAATTTTGTCCTCCTTTATGGCTGCATAATTTTCCATCATGTATATGTACCACTTTTTTTTTTATCCAGTCCTCTATCGACGGGCAGCATGGTTGGTTCCATGTTTTTGCTATTGTGAATAATGCTGCAATAAACATGCATGTGCAGGTATCTTTTTCATAGAGTGATTTGAGTTCCACTGGGCATATTCCCAGTAGGGGGATTGCGGGGTCATATGGAAGGCCGATTTTTAGATCTTTTAGGACTCTCCACACTGTTTCCCACAGAAGTTGCACTAGCTTACACTCCCACCAACAGTGTAGAAGTGTTCCCTTTTCCCTGTATCCTCTTCAGCATCTGTTATTTTTTGAGGTATTGATGATGGCCATCCTGACTGGAGTTAGGTGGTATCTCAGTGTGGTTTTTTTTTTTTGGCTCTGATGTACCTTTATTTTTTTTTATTCAATATTTTTTATTATTATATTGTGGAGTACAGTTAAGGGTTAAGTGTACAAATATGCCTCATTCAGGCACCCTTGTTGATAGGAAGTGTCTCCTCATCCCCAGACAGATATTTACTACCATTAATCCCATTACCCTACCCCTCACCCCCATAGTTTCCCACCACTGTCAGTCATTTTCTTGTGGTAATACGTTGGATGATCAAGGTCTACTATATGAGTGAGAACATGTGATACTCAGTTTTTTGTTTCTGTGAGAGGTCAATCAATATTATAGACTCTAGTTCCATCCAGGTTGCTGCGAAATTCATGATTTCATTCTTTTTTATGGCTGCGTAGTATTCCATTGTGTATATGTACCACATTTTTTAAATTCAGCCCTCTTTTGATGGACAGCAAGGTTGCTTCCAGGTTCTTGCTATTGTGAACAATGCTGCAATAAACATACAAGTGCAGGTATCTTTTATATAAAGTGATTTGAGTTCTTCAGGGTATATTCCCAGTAGGGGGATCGCAGGGTCATATGGGAGGTTGGTGTTTAGAGATTTTAGGAATCGCCACACTGCATTCCACAGAGATTGCACTAGTTTACGCTCCCACCAACAGTGTAGAAGTGTTCGCTTTTCACCACACCCTCTCCAGCAACTGTTATTTTTTGAGTTATTGATAATTGCCATTCTGACTAGAATTAGGTGGTATCTCAGAGTGGTTTTGACTTGCATCTCCCTGGTGATTAGTGAGGTTGAACATTTCTTCATATGTCTGTTGGCTGCTTGGATGTCTTCCTTTGAGAATTGACTGTTCATATCTTTTGCCCATTTTATAATGGGGTTGTTTGTTTTTTTCTTTTCAGCACATTTGAGTTCCTTGTAGATCCAAGATGTTAAGCCTTTGTCAGACCTGGAGTTGGCAAATACTTTTGCTCTCTTGATGGTTTCTTTGGCTTTGCAGAAGGTTTTTAGTTTGATGAGGTCCCACTTGTCTATCTTATCTCTTATGGCCTGTGGGTTTCGAGTTTTGTTCAGGAAATGGATGCCAGTTCCAATTTCCATGAGGGTATGTCCTTCATTTTCTATGGTTCTTATGGTTTGAGGTTTAA
>CAUYQG010198261.1:0-14002 GCA_963574415.1 Tarsius wallacei | reverse complement strand
AAGGGATTAATGGCAGTAAATACCTGTCTGGGGATGGGGGGACACTTCTTATCAACAAGGGTGCCTGAACGAGACATATTTGTGTACCTAACCCTTAACTGTACCCCTCAATATCACAATAAAAAAATATTGTATATATATTTAAAAAAAAAAAAAAACCTCCTATAGTCATTTTACTGTCATAAGAGAAAATTCTGGATCTCCCAGGAGACATGTGAGCCATATGAGACAGGTGAACCATGTGAAGACTGAATATAAAACTCACCTTGTATAATACAGAAAAAAAAAGCAGGCATATTAAGTGGCTGGTATCATCATCTGTATGTTTAGACCAAGACTCACTGGAAACCAGGTCTACATTTATTGCACCTACAAAACATTTTATTATTTAAGTCAACTCATGACTAAATTGAATATATAAGACACATCTACAAATAACCTTTGATTTTTGATTAAAAATAGAATGTTTTTAAAATTGTATATTTAGTAAGCCTATGGCTCCTTCAAAATGAGAAAACAATTTATATCTCCTTTTTAAGCTCAATAATTATACACTTCCTCCCAGTTATTTTAGATTATATATTTACTCTAATTTAACTGAGCTGGGCCTTGTCGCTTCAAATTTTAAGAGTAACTATGTAGAGCATTTTCTTTTTTTTTTTTTTGAGTTGGAGTCCCACTCGATCGCCCAGACTGGTGTGCAGTGACCGCTCCCGGCCACCGCAGCCTCGACCTGCTGGGCTCCGGCGATCCTTCCGCCTCAGCCTTCCAAGTAGCTGGAACTACAGGCGCGCGCTATCATGCCCAGCTAATTTTTTGATTTATTGTAGAGATGAGGTCTCACCAAGTTGCCCAGGCGGGTCTCGAACCCGCGGGCTCAGGCAACCCACTCACCTCAGCCTCCCAAAGCGCGGGATTACATGCTGAGCCACCTAGCCTGGCTGATGTTAATGTTTTAAAATCTGCATCTTTGATCAAGAACCTTTGTTTTCTCATATAATGCCAACTAGCAATCTAGTATTCTGATAAATACATGCTGGGAGTTGGTGTCAGGTGTCAGCGCCTTTGGGGTTTAACCAGCCCCTGTAACTAGGATGTGGGAATGTTCACAGCATAAAATAAAAAAAAAAGATAAACTTGAAAATTGAATGTCACTGAGAGTCACAAGTTTGTGGCAGAATATGGGATACATTTTTTTTCTTTTTTTTACAGACTTTATTCAGAACTTTGAATTTTAGAAAGGAACTAGTGTTTTTTAAAAGTTGGAAAATAGTGCTAAAGAGCTGGCAAGTGGTGGAGTTGTATGTGTATTCTTTCTTTGCTTTTGGGGGCCCCAAAAGGGGACTGGAGTACTGAAATCATGGTCCTAATTCCCTGTTCTTTTTGTTGCCCAGTCTACCTCCTCAATAGGAAAGGAAGCCTGCAGTGGTATCTTGAGTCACTGACTTTTCAACACACTGATCTTTCTCTAACAGCCCCTACAGAAGATATTGAGCTCAGAATTTATGGAAGATGGCACTTGCCCTGGAATGATGACTCTCTACTGTCTGCTAACTGAAGACAGATGACAGCCCTCCCGGATGTTTGAAGGAATTCTGACAGCCGTCCTCTGCACTTCCTCACTGAGGGCTGGCGGGAACTCTCAGCCATGGAGGCTAGCAGACAGGTCCTGCACTGGCCTGGATTTCTTTCTCGCTTTGTCTGGGTTCTGCTGCTGTTCATGTCTGCCTTTTTTCTTTGTTCTTGTCATGAACCAGCTTAAGGATGCCTTGAAGTTGCCTTGATCATTTTCTATGACTGCTTGATATAGTAGCCATTTCATTTATCATTCAGAATAGGATTCTTTTGAGACTAACTGGGAGGAAGTCCTATGAACAGTGAGGCTGGAACAGCAGGCATAGCCAGGTATGTCCTGGGCAAACAAGCATGTTTAGTCACCTTAATTGTTAAACCCTTCAAAGTGCTGTATAGAATCCTTATTAGCCTAGGAACAAAGGTGGGTCTATAGCTCCCTGCATCTCTCTGGGTTTTCATGTGATTCCTGTGTTGTCTTCATTGGCTGGTCAGCATTCTGAGGGCCTTCAATAGAGGAAGGGCATTTAAAAATCCTTTTGATGGTGTGGGGTCATAGCACATAGGCAGTAAACATTGGGCCATTTATGGCAGATGAACAACACGTGTGTTTTTAGTCTGGTGTTTCCTCAGGGGAGGAAATAAACCAGCTCCCAGGACAAGAGTAAACAAGATTAAGAGCTGGGACAGAGACTGGTATGGGAAGATGTTGGCCTTGGAGCTGGGTGGACTGATTCCATAGTTGCCTTGTTCTTCTGGCAAATACATATCAATGCAATTTAACTTAAAACGTAGACTCTTCTATCTGATTTAAATATTCTCCATCTTCTGAGCTCCAGCTCCTCCAGTGGACTGGGGTCAAACAGAGGGAGACAGCAAACATCTTTACCTGATTCACTGTGATTGAGTCCTCTCCTTGGTAGTTGCTTCTTCTCTGATATCACCAGCTCTTTCACCTTCCTTAGCTCTTATCTCTGGTAACATAATCCCCTGCCTCCTGCTTTTGGGTCACCCTTACCTAGCAGACAACCCTCTCAAGTAGAGAAACAGCAAGATTTCTCAAACCTAGCCATCCTCTTCCTATCCTCTTCCATATTTGCAAAACCCATGGAAAACTCACAGCCTTGCTACACCTGTCTGTGAGTGACTCATTGAAAATCTGGAGGGAATATGTTCCAGGCTGAGTGAAATGAAGTACAAGGGTCTCTGACAGAATCAAATTTATTCTTTTCAAGAGACAGATGGAGGCCAGTGTGGCCAGGGAAGAGTGAACAGGGAAGTGTCCGGAGAGGGGTTCAGAAAGATATAAATAGATTCTGGCCAGCTCGTACAGGAAGTAAGGATTCTGGCAAGGGCTTTGGGATTCATTCTACTTGCCTTCTTATGCAGTCAAAGGACTTTAAGTAGGGAAGCTGGTGGGCTGTAATCGGACGCAGCATGTCATGAGGTACAGTAGACATCATGCCCAGGACCCACAGTGATTTTAGGGATCCACAAAAAAATGTGTTAATTTCTTTTGAAATCATAAGAAAAATCTTTTGGGTCTAATACAATGTTTTAATATGTAATGTTAATATATTCAACTTTATACCAATGCAGCCATCAAATAGAATTTGTAATATTCTTTTAATGAAAGAAGGAACCTATGAAGGCAAAAGTGCCTAAGGCCCAAAAATTCATAATGCAGCCCTGAAATGGGTTCCTATTTTACAATATCTCTTTGGATGCCAAATGGAGAATGGATTTTTGGTAGTGGAAATGGGAAAACCAGTAATCAGGGTAAGAAATGGAGGTAACTTTGCCTAAGGAAGTATAGAATATTGAATATTGGTCATATTTGGAAAAGAGTATATATTTGAAAGTAGAGCCAACATGAAGATGTTGTGGTATAAAGAGGAATCAAGAATGTCTGTTAGGTTTGGGGCCTGAGCCCCCAAGTAGATTCCAGGTGCCATTTGCCGAAACGGGAAAGACAATTAGGTTTGGCTGGGGAAATGATAGGCTTAAAATGTCTAATAGACACCCAAATGTCCATGTCAAATATGCAGTAGGACCTCTGATTGTGAAGGTCAACATAAGATTTCGGATCAGCATGTAGATGATATTTGAAGTCAAGAGTATGATAATATCAGCTGGAGAGAGAATGAGGCTGGAGAAGAGAGGAAGAAGACTGAGGACAGAGTCCTGGTCTACCAATGTTTAGAGGTTGGATTCAGAGGAGGAGGAAGCGGCAGCAAAGAAGCTTGTAAAAAGCAGCCAATTCATTCAGAGGAAAACCAGGAAAATGTGGCCTCACAGGAGCCAAGAGAAAAAAGTTGGAAGCCAAGTTGAGGGAGGGAGGGATGAAGGGTGGAGAAGACCAGGTTATGTTTTAGGTTGTGTTTAGAGATGTCCCTCTGGCTACAAGTGGGCAAGATGGGTTGGATGGCAGGAGACCAAGGAGGAGTCTATTTAGTACTCCATGACAAGCAGAACCTGGTCTTGTGCATTTCTGTTTGCCCACTGACCAAGGGCAGGGCCCTGTGCACCAGGTGTGCTGAATTATGCCTGTGCATGAGTGACTGATTAACTGAATCCTCCTTGGGACAGCTTTGCCCACAGGAAGTGCATGAACCCAGGGCCAAATCCTACCTGGGGGAGTCCAGGCTTCCACCAGGTCATAAAAACTTGGGCTCAGGGAGGACCACTGCCATTCCCTCCTGCCTAGCCTGAAATTTTATGAGAGGCAGAAAGTGCAGGATGACTCTTCAGGGTGGCATTTGTGTGTGTGTGTGTGTGTGTGTGTGTGTGTGTGTGTGTGTGTGTGTGTATCAAGTGTGTAAAAATACTGAGTGCTCTCCGAGTCTTGATTTATCACTGCCCCTCGTCCTTAGGCTATTAAAAGTCTAAGGCGCTGTCTTCTATAAAGAGCAAGAACAGTTTTAAGTGGCATCAAGTTCCAATCCAGTGAAGCAAGACAGAAGTGTTTGCCTTGGAGAGAATGAGGAGAATCTCAGGAAATGAAATAAACAGAGTAAAACGGAGGCTAGAATTCAAGCAGCAGCTGTGGGGACAGCAGCTCCCTCTTGCCATTAAATGAGCTATCTTCTCAGGAAGACCTTCCCTGGTCACCTTCTCTGAAAGTTCAACACTCCCCAGCCCCTGCCTGGGGCAGTTTTTATCTCCCCTCCCTGCTTTATTCTCTGCTTAGTCCTTATCACTAGTTCACACATTTTATATTTGTTTGGCCTTCTCTGCCAGTAGAATGTAATTTCATGAGGGTAGGGTTTTTGTGTGTCATATCCCCCACACTTAGAACAGTGCCCGGCACATAGGTTCTCAACAAATAATACTTTTCAAATGAATAATTGAATGGATGATCCCCAAAGGTTTATATAACCTAAAATACCATTATTCAGGATGACCTGAGCTTGCATATTCCTTGAGTCCAAACATATTCTGGAATAAAACTCTTTTGATGGCTTCTATTCTATTCTCTTCATCATGTATTGCATTGCTGTTGCTATTTGTGTGTCTGTCTCTCCTACTAGACCATGAGACTTGGAAGAAAAGGGCCTGAATTCCGTTCTTCTCTGTCTTCCATTGTCTGTCCCAGGGTCTAGCACAGGAAATATTTGGTGAGAAAATGAATGGATGTCTGTGATAACTGAGACTGGGACCCAGTGCCTCCTTCTCCCACATCTCACATAAGACAACAACTTAAAGGTCTGTGCTGTCAGTCTCCTTCTCTTCAGCTCCTTGGCCACTGCCCTGATTCTGCTTTGTTCTCTCCCCTTTAACCATGACGGTAGACTCCAAACTGGATTCCCAGCCTCTCGGTTCACCCACAGCTGCCCAAGGCATGTTCTGAAGAAAAGACCTGCTCAGGTCCCTTCCCTGTGTTTCCTATTGACTAGATGCTGTTCACTAGAAGACAAAGTTTAGTTTCCTTGACCTTGAATCCAGCACCCTTCCAAAAATAGTGGTCAGGTTTACCCTCCATTACTCTCCAGAGTAATACGACGTGGCATTCAGCCAAGCGTACTAAACACGCCTATGTTTTCACTTATAGTCGCTCAAGCTCACTTACCCTCTAGCTAGGTTGCCCTTCCCTCTTTTCTTCAATTATCCAATCATTCCATTATTCATTCAGAAATTGTCCTCAGGTTCCTCTCGGTGCCAGTCACTGTGCTCACACTGTGGCTGCAGAGATGACTGTGACACATCCCTGTGCTCCAGGTGTTCTTGCATCTTCTCCTTTTAAGGTCACTGTAGTCATGACTCTTGCTCTACCTCCCAGAGTGATGAGATTTGGTAACTACCCTCTCCACAAAAATATCTTGCATCAGTGAAATGGAATTGTTACTTTGTAAATTGGACTAGTTGAATATTCCCCGTGCATTTTAATAAACCTTTGAGTTACTGTCCTGCCTGATTAGTACATGTCCTATCTAGGATTTACTAATATTTGCTCTACAGCAAGTTCTCTAGTGGAAAATGCCATATTTGGTAAGCCAACATATCCCAAGCATGACTAATGTCCTCTGTGGATAAGCCATTCTGGGACATAAGGATATTGTCCTTTAAAAGTGCCATGTTTTACAACTCTGGGCTAATTGCCAAACCAGACAAAATTAAAGTTAGAAGATCCCATAAAAATGCTACCATTTTGTTTTTCTATCCTTATAAGAAGAATGTGCTTTTTAGTTAAGGAAGAATTCATTCAACTACTTCATTACATCTGTATTGAGCAGCTCTTTCATGCCTCCCCAGGTTGTTCAAGTTACTTAATGTTCACATCCTTTTCATTCCATCCGAGTTCTCAAAAAGGTAAAATGCTATGAAAATCCATCTGGAAAAATTTTGACTTGAACATTTGATTATTTATAAGACCTAGTTGTGTGAAAGAATAAAACATAACAGTCACACCATAGTCTATAAATCTACACATAAACATTTGTGATCAGATTTCTTTTCAGTTCATACTTTTACAAATTTTTGCTTGAAAATATAGTTATTTGGGGGTGAGAAAATTGCCCATTTTTGCTTGAAAATATAGTATTTGGGGGTGAGAAAGAGACTCTGGTTTTATTATTTGTATTATCTTCTGTGAACATCTATTTCCCTAGATGTTTTCTGATTCATTGACAGTATGTCTTGAATTGTGTGTTTGTTTTTTTTTTACTCTGAAATTCCATAACCCCTTTGTATAAAGTGTTTGTTTTAGATGCCATTGTAAAAAAACTTTTCTTTTGAAATGCTTTCAATCTGTCCAAAGACTCAAGTTAATGATTAGGCTATTTTTAAACTCTTTAGATGGCTACAGTTGAAAAGATGAAAAACAAAGCAAGAAATTCTGTGAATGCAGATAGAACTTTCCAAATGGCTAACTGGTATTTTTGAGACCAAACCCTATACTTCTATTGAAATGCCCAATACTTGTGGCTCACTGATTGTCACCATATTCTAGAAGTGAACAAAGAGACCTGTCTGGTGAACCTGAACACCAATTAGAGTTTCTTTTCAGGAGTATCACTATTCATCTCTCCTATTTGCCATTAGCCAATGGTCTTCTTACAGTGAAAACCCATCCAAGAACCCTGCAGTTTCTTCATGAATTTGTTCTTGTAATGAATTTACATTGTGTTGAGGCTAGTGGTGGGTCATTCCTTCATAAAACTAACAAGCACGTACTGAGTATCTGCCATGTGCCAGACACTTTTATGAGAGCTTTACTTTTACTTCTCACTACAAACCTATGAAGTAGACATTGATTTTTAGCTTCATTTCAGAGGTGGGCTAATTAGGGTAAAGTAACTTGCCAAAAGCACATACCAGGATTAGGATCCCTATCTTAGCAGTCTGCCTTTAGAGTTCACCCTCCTGCTCCACTAATAGCAAGGAGCCATGGGGCTACTGGGAACAGAGCCACTAGCCAGCCTCCTGGTTAAAGGAGAGGGGCAGTAAGGAAGGCAAGACAGAGCAAGAGATATGTGGTCTCCCTGATGAAAATGTTTAATCCTCAATTTCATCCCTATTAACAACTGGCTAGCATATACTGAGTTACCCAGAAAGAAGATGAACTAGGAAAAAAATATGCAAATATCTGCAAAATTGTATTACAAACCTAAGAACTTTGTACCACCAGTACAAGCATAAAACAAATCATGCATGATTCTATTCACTTATGTATGCTAACCAAATATTATCAGATTTCCTTTATATTGTGTCACATCACGTGTGTCATTAATTAAAATCTGTTTTAAATGGCCAACATTTGAAGTTTCTTGAGTATCTGGGAGAAGGCATATAAAATTTTAAGATACACTGTTGTTCAACTCTATTGTTTTTCAAGATAATATGATTCTGGTGGATTTTTATTTAATAAGTGTTTAATAACCATTTAGGAAGACTTTCCTCTCTAAGTAAAACACACACACACAACCTGAAAAAAATGGAAATAAATTTGAAATATCACCTTGTTCTGTAGTTTTAGACTAAATCATCTCAGATTCCTTTATGTGTTGGAAAATATTCTTCAAAAAAAATGTCACCCTGAGGCAACTTTTCTTTGCCAACTGAACTGGCTTTTGCTCATTCTTTGATTGCCCCCTAGTGGTTTATTTAACTTATGGCTATTTCCAAAATGCTCATAGACAACTCTTGGTTGCTTTGAATATTTGTTTTTAGTTTTATCTTTTCCACACCTTCTCCCATTTGCACAGAGGAACCAAAGACAGCATATTTAAATGACAGTGAGCAAGGTACAAAGTGGCCCAGACATTTTGTGATTATCAGTACATGCTATGGACCATGCTGGGGAAATCCTTCACCAGTTTGTGCTCTTTTCTTCTTTGTACTAGGCTTGCTTACTTGCCCACTCCTCACTTTCTTCCTTTCTTTGTTAACATCCTACTGGAGTGATACCAGGTAATTTGGGGACATGACAATGACTTACAGGCAGTGCTATGCCTTGAAAATGCCGAGTAGGCCTACCAAAAGCTGTCGCGCAGGTGTACCACACTCTGACCCAAATCAACAAGTCGGCATAGACGCTAGATGACTTCATCAGTTTCAGACTTCCTGGCTCATTCTGGGTAGCTGAGACTGTGACTCACTGGCCCAACACTTGAGCATCATCTAAATAGGACAAGAAATATTTGAAATTCTGCAGAAAGCCAGGAAGAGGCCAGGCCAGCCAGAGAGCTATCCCTCTGCAGAATGCTGGGTCCTGGCCACTGCACCCAAGAGACCAGAACCAGGAAAATCAGTGCAACACACATTATGAATTCGAAACCTTCTTTAATAAACAATGACAACAAAAACAATTATTGGCTCAATTCTATAAATAAGGTATCAACAAAGTTTTTAGAAGTAAAATGGTTTTATTAAAGGATTCACTCTGTCACCCAGGCTGGAGTGCAGTTGCAGTGGTGTAATCATAACTCACTGTAACCTCAAAGTCCTTACTCAAGCGACCCTTCCACCTCAGCCTCCTGTGTAGCTGGGATTACAGGCACATGCCATCATACCGGGTTAATTATTTTATTTTATTTTTTGTAGAGACATGGCCTTGCTGAATTGCCCAGGCTGGTTTCACCTCAAGCAATACTCCCACTTCAGCCTCCCAGAGTGCTGGAAATACAGACGTAAGCCATTGCATCCAACTGAGAATCTTTCTTTTCATGCAAAATAATGTCCGTAGAATGGGACTATTAATTTCTTCTTGGCAAGCTTGTGAGAATTAGCAATAGTGAGTGCAAAGTGACTAGTGAATTATCAAGAACATTGTAGTAGTTCATTATTCATTCATTCAACAAATATTAAATAAGCACCTATTATGTGCAAGGCACCCAGTTAGGTGAAACTGAAAGACATGTGCCCTTGTGAAGTTTGCATGGTCATTTCCAAATCCACACCCCAAAGAGATAATTTAAGAGAAAAATGACTACCATCTTTTAGGGACTTGTAGTGTCCTATAGAAGAAGGAATGTTATGTTGTATCTGACTGTAGAAAACAGAACTAAGACCAATGGATGGACTTTCAAGGGCAGCTGCTTTCCTTCAATGACAGGAAGACCCTGGTTATAATCAGGACTGACCAAGAATGGGGTGGGGCTGCCTCTGGGAGCAGAGGGGCACAGACTGAAGTAATTCTGTCAGTGGAAGAATTTTGTAGAAAATCTAGGACCTAGTACCAAGGATCTGTGCAGTGTGGGAAAGGAGTGACTGCTCGAAGCCCATGCTTTCTTCTGCCTCTTAATTCCAAGGTGCTGAAACTGGGATGGAAAGCCAAGGTCATTGGTCAGAATCAGGGTTGAGACTGGAAGGATGGTGGAGGAGTTTACATGCAGGATCCTCACTGACTACAGATGAATTGGAGCCACAGATTCCTGTCATCTTCTGCTTCCAGGGATCAAGCACCTCTCGTGTGGGCCTTTCCAGCCTGAGGGTAGAGAGACTCCATCAGGAGATGGGGACAAGTTTCTTGCCCTAAAAGAGTGAGGAGGCTATGTCTGGCAAGCAAACACAAACATAGAGGGTGAGAATAATAATTATACGTACAATTTATTACATTCCTTTTTTTTTTTTTGGAGTCGGGATCTCACTTTGTCACCTAGGCTGGAGTGCAGTGACATGATCACAGCTCACTGCAGCCTCGACCTCCTGGGTTCAAGTGATCCTGTGCCCGGCAAATTTTTGGATTTTTGTAGAGATGAGGTCTTGCCATGTCCCCCAAGCCTGTTCTCAAATTCCTGGGCTCAAGCACTCCTCCTGCCTCCACTCCCAAAGTGCTGGGATTATGGGTATGAGCCACTGCACCTGGCCTGTTCCTGTTTCTTTTACCTTAGTATTTCTAATCTGTAAAAACACCATGAAAAGTGGATATGGTTAATCCCATTTTACAGATGAAGGAACTGAGGATCTGAGAAGTTAACTAATTAATTTAAGGCTTTTTTTTCTTTAGTAGTGAAGCACTTGAACAGCTACTTCTGTGCTTCCTCTACTTCAGATGCCTCCCTAATGAGTAGAATGAGGCCTGCCTTCCACCCCTGCCCTGGACCTCGGCTCTCCTACGTGAAGAGAGAGAGACATGGGCTCACTAATTTCTAATTCCATTCAACCACCACCTCCTGAATACTTACTAGGTTCCAGAACCAGCTCACAGTGGAGATAGCAGAATGGAGTAGAGAGTGCCCTGCCCTCACGGAATCTGCAGAAGAGTAACGGTGGTAAGTTCATAAACAGATCATCACAGGGTGATGACTGGTGCTTAAGTGTCTTCACGTTTCCACACTCTGTGATTTATTTCAATGGAGCAAAGCAAAGTCACATTGGTTTCGTCAAGAATTCAGAGCAAGGGGCTTTGGGGAAGAGAATCTGAAGCTAATAGAGGACCAGGAGAAGGGGCGGGGAATTGAAAACAGTGGGCAGGGTCTTTGAGCTTGGACTCTGATGGAACTCACTCTTTTCTTTGAGATTCCTAAGCTCACAAAACTCAAAGAGCAATGACCAAGCACCGTGGCTATCTGACCCTCTTTAGGGATGCCTAGATTACCTAGTTCGTTGTGACTTAAATCTCACTTTTTTTTTTTTACCATGTCTCTCCTCCCAAATCCTGCCTAGAATCCTAGCCCACAGTGGGTGCTATGTATGAGCACTGGGTCGAGACAGAAATGTGGGTGCCAGGCCTGCCAGGGTGTTAATTTAATTGAATATGGTTTCTTGACTCTGTCTCTGCTGTAAAGTATTACTAACCCGATAAACCCATTTTTCTGAGTCTTTGCAGAGTGGGATAGTGAAGCCATCACTTCCCTCCGCTGGCATGAGCAAATGGGGCTGAGATGACAGTTAAGTGTCTCCATCAAAGAGCAACTCTACATACAGATTGGCATAACCAATGAGTTCCCAAAACAGAAGAAGATGCAAGCCCTCTTCAGTCTCCAGCAACTGTGGGCCGGATTCTTCTAGGGAGTAACAGCTTCATGGCATCACTGAATCTGGGAATCTAAATATTAGCTCTAGGAGAGTCTGGAAGGCTGTGCAATCATAAATGACATCCTGATTTTGTACTCCCAAGTACAGGTCATTCACTGTGTTTATTGACACAGAAGGGAATATTATGTCTCCATTACTCTTTATTCCTTAAATTTTCTCTTCCAGCCTTCACTTTCCATGTATCTATTTATCTTTTTTCTTAATCTGGTATGTGAATTTTATAAAATACTTCACAGTGAAATATCTCTTGTGCTCTCCTCCCATAATGATTCTGAGCATCACCCTCATAAGTATATATTTTTACAATTATGTATTGCTCTTCACAATTCATAAAACACGTATTCATGATTTTATGAGTCCTCCCAAAGCCCATGAAGCCAATAAAGCAGTTATTTTATGCATTTTGCAGGTTTTAAACTGCAGGCTAAAGAAATTAAATCATTTGCTCCAGGCTTCTGAATTCAGTAATTGAACTTGGACTTGAATTCAACCTTTCTAATGCTGAACTCTGTTCTCCAGCCTACAGCAACAAGGCCCTGCATTTGGGCTGTGACAGACCTTACTCAGGACTTAGACTCTTCTTTAATAAAACTTTATAAATTTAAAATACAACCAAATGGTACGATTTATAAGACAAAATGTGTATATTAAAAGAAAACTACATATTTGAATGCTAAATAAACTATCTTGCAAAATTCCTCCTCCCCCAAATTTTCAAGATGGATTAACATCACTAGTCATTATTCAGCATTATGTAGTAGGTGCTCAGTAAATATTCTGTTGAATGGACAGGTGAGTGAGTGAACAGACATAGGGCTGGCCACATTCTGGACCCTGGAGACACAGCAGTGAACAGAACAGGCAGGTGCCTCGCTCCACGCCACTCACAGTCAAGTGGATGAGACAGACCTCACCCGAGTAGTCTCACTTACGTCTGATGAGTGTAATAATGTTAAAAGAAGCATCTGCTCCAAGGGCACAGAGCAATGGAATCTAATCTAGTCTAGGGATAAGGGTGGGCCTCTTTGAGGAAATACTGTTTGTTCTGAGACCTAAAGGCTGAGTAGGAGCTATCCAGAGGAAGACAGTAGTGGGACAGGTGGGGAGTGTTTTGAGCAGAGGGAACAGCATCAATAGTAAACATGAAGCTCCAGAGGTAAGGAGAGCACCATGTGTCTAAGGAAAGCAGAGAATTTTAGTGTCAGTGCAGAGTAGCTGGTGGGTGGGTGGGGAGTAATGCCAGAAGGGCCTGAGGGCAGGCAGGACGTTGCAGACCATGGTAATGAGCTAAGGTTATATGCTGAAGAGACTTCAGAAGGAGACTAATCTGATCCTGTTTGAGGTTTTAAAATTATCACTAGAAAGAACAGATCAGAGGGGGCAAGACTGGAACTGGAAAACCACTAGATCACATCATAGATTGTCTTTTAAAAGCAAGGACTAGCCGGCTCGGTGGCTCAGCCTGTAATCCCGCGCTTTGGGAGACTGAGGTGAGTGAATTGCCTGAGCCCGCGGGTTCGAGACCCATCTGGGCAACTTGGTGAGACCTCATCTCCACAATAAATCAAAAATTAGCTGGGCGTGGTAGCACGTGCCTGTAGTTCCAGCTACTTGGAAGGCTGAGGCGGAAGGATCGCCGGAGCCCAGCAGGTCGATGCTGCCTGCGGTGGCCGGGAGCGGCCACTGCACTCCATTCTGGGCGACAGAGTGAGACTCCAACTCAAAAAAAGGCAAGGACTTTGGAATGAGCAGACCTGGGAAATGAGAGCAAGGAGGGTGGGGTCCTGGGCAGAAGGAGCAGCAAAGGCTTGGGGCTTTCCAGAAATGGTGAGCAGTTCCCAGTGCTCCAACGCAGGTGTAGGGAGGGGCAGTGGAGTCGAGGCTGGAAAGGTGTACTGAGGCTACACCGTGGAAGGTCTTGAGTGCCAAGTTAGGCTTGTTCAGGTTTGATTCTATAGAACATAGGGAGTCACTGAAGCTGTTTTTACCAAGGAAGTAGCTCGAGCATATATAAGGATGATAAAAATCCATGAAACCTGTTTTTGAGTTATTGATAGCCGTCCTGACTGGAGTTAGATGCTGGAGAGGATGCAGGGAACATTTCTACACTGTTGGTGGGAGTGTAAACTAGTACAGCCTCTGTGGAAAACAGTTTGGCGATTTCTAAAAGATCTGAAAATCGACTTTCCATACGACCCCGCAATCCCTGAGGAACTCAAATTACTCTATGAAAAGATACCTGAACATGCATGTTTATTGCATTATTGTTCACAATAGCAAATCATGGAACCAACTGTGCTGCCCATCGAAAGAGGACTGGATTTTTTTTTTTAATTTTTTTTTATTATGGTATTATGGGGTACAGTTAGGAGTTAGGCATACAAAAATGCTTCATTCAGGCACCCTTGATGATAAGAGGTGTCTCCCCATCCCCAGACAGATATTTATCACC
>CAUYQG010198257.1:0-21977 GCA_963574415.1 Tarsius wallacei | reverse complement strand
GACAAGGAAAAGGCTCCCAGACCTAGAGAGTGAATGTCTCAGGGTCAATGGCCACAAGGTCAATGTACAAACATCAGTTGCATTTCCATATGTTAGCAATGAATTTTTGGAAATAGAAATTTTTTAAAGGAGTGCCATTTGCAATAATACAACAGAACATGAAATACTTGGCATTAAATCTAACAAAATGTGCAGAATCTGTGTGCTGAAAACCACATAATACCAAAGAAAGAAATCAAATAACACATATGTGGAGAGAGAGACCATGTTCATGGATGTAGTATTGTCATTATGTCAGATACCCTGTGACCTATAGATTCTGTGCAATCCTAATCAGACTCTGTACAGAGATTTATGTAGAATCAATAGGCTAATTCTAAAATTTATATGAAAAAGCAGAGGAACTAGAATAGCCAAAACAGTTTTTTAAAAGAACAAAATTGGGAGACTCGCATAACTTGATTTCAAGCTTACTATAATAGAACACCAATCAGGACAATGTCATAGTGGAGAAAGGGAGTTCCCTAGAGAAAGGGTAGTCTTTTCAATAATTGCTTCTGGAATTATGGCACATTCGTGTGCCAAAATGGATCTCAACCCGTACTCTCACCACATTAAAAAATAAATCAAAATGGAGCATTATATAAAAAATTAAGTATAAAAATCATATAAAAATTAGGACTATCGGCTAGGCACGGGGCTCAGGCCTATAATCCCAGCACTTCGGGAGGTCGAGGTGGGAGGATTGATTGAGGCCAGGAGTTTAAGACAAGTCTGGGCAACATAGTGAGACCTTGTCTCTAAAAAATAAAAAATAAAATAAATAAAACAATTCAGCAGGGTGTAGTCCTACCTGTTTTGGAAGCTGAGGCAGGAAGATCCCCTGAGCCCAGGAGTTCAAGGTTATAGTGATCTGTGATCAAATTACTGCACTGTAGCCTGGGTGAAAGAGTGAAACCTTGTGTCTTAAAAAAAAAAAAAACAACAACAGCAAAAAAAAAAACAAAAAACAAAAAACAAACCCTATGAAACTTCTAGAAAAAGTAAGGAAAAAAAACTTTGGTAGTTAGGGAAAGATTAAAACTTCTAGAAAAAGTAAGGAAAAAAAACTTTGGTAGTTAGGGAAAGATTATATATTAAAGAAAAAAGTCAATGTTAGGCTTCAGCAAAATTAAATACTTTTGTGCTTAGAAAGACACCATTAAGGAACTAGAAAGAGACGCCACAGGCTAGCGAAAATACCTGCAAGTAACCCATCAGAAAAATGGCTTGGATTCAGAATATGCAAAGAACTTTTCAAACTCATCAACAAGAAAACAACCCAATAAAAATGAGAAAAGATTCAGAGACCTCTCACTACAGGAGACATGTGGATGGCTAGCAAGCACATGGAAAGGCACTCAATATCATCAGTGAGACACAAATTAAAGCCACCATGGGAAACCAATATACACCCACCAGAACACTAATGTTTAAATGGCGGGCATGGGGCGTGGCAGGCACATGTGCCCACGAGATCTCTCTGTGCTATTGGTGGAGTGTGAAATGACACCACGCTCTGCAAAACAGTTGGCCTGTATCTTATGGAGTTCAACACATGCTTGCAGTCCAACCCAGCAATTCCGCTCCCATGCACTCACCCAAGAAATGGAAACTTGTGTTCAGGCAGAAAGACTGCACATGAATATTTCTAGTGGTTTGACTGAAAATCCCCAGGAACTGGAAACCACTCAAGTGCTTCCAGCTGATGAAAGAATAACACTATGTTGCCCCCAAACGTGGGACACCATTCAGCAGTGTGATTGGAATGGCTGCTCATGCTCACAGCAATGTGACAGACTCAGGTGCATTATCCAGACAGAAGAAGCCGTCTCGAGCTCCGTTCTGTGAGACTCCCTTTAAATGATGTTCCGGAAAAGGCAGAGGTAGGGACAGGAAGTGGGTCGGTGGCTACCTGGGCTGGAGTGGCCACACAGGATCATGACTGTTCTGTGGGGTCGTAGGACCGTGTGTGTCTGTCCCAACTTATAGAACTACACACTAAAAAAGTGAATCGTGCTGTATGCCTCTTCTGCCTTAGGAAGCATGTGGATGTTGTCACACCAGCCTTCAGAAGTCACACATGCAGTAGCCCAAGTAACACGAACGGTGCTCGAAAGCACTGTATGTAACCCTGGGCGTAATGCTGAAACTCAAGGAAATGGACATCTGCAGGCCTCTCAGAGGGGGCTGTCTTCCTCTGAAGTGGAGGATCGTAACCAGAACCCGGTGATGGAATCATCTGGGACCTTGCACGTACACACACCTGAATCCACAGCTGCTGAAAACCACTGAAAAGTCACATGGCTAACTCCGGTTGCCTTTTGAACACTTGCCTTTGATAGTTCCATTTGTATGTCTGGAATCCCCCAAGCCAAATGTAAGCACATGTGGCCGTGTTTAGGAGAAACATGCATGCATGGCGTTCTCCAGGAGGGTCTTCCCGGTCCCAGCAGTGGCAAGCGGGCAGGACCTATGACCCTGCCAGGCCCCACGTTCTCCACTGACCACAAGCACACTGAACGGCTCACATTTCCTGAGTTTCACACATCACTTGTGTGGGGCTCTCATGCTTGACAGAGCCTGTGGCAGCCCCTCTGCGGCCCTGCTTGTGCTGGGATTTCACCAGGCACATCTGAGTGGCAGGGACAGCCGGGTGGCAGAGTGAAGCTCAAGGTGGACTGTCCAGAAGTGGCATCATTTCCATGACAGCTGTTAAACCACAATGAAACACGTAGAGGAGGGATGTGAGAGAGGCCACCGAGCCGGGTGGACGGGGCTTCCCCTCTGCTGTTCTCACGGCTCCTGGCTGCTCTTGGGAAGAATGATACCATCCTGCCTGGCCATCACAGTTGCGTGGACAGGCGTTTGGAAACCACGCTATGGGACTTCCCCAGTGGCCTACGGGACTTCTCCCAGCCACAGCCACCTGTGCTGGCCCACACCATCTCCATCAGGCATGTCCAACCCATGGCTTGTGGGGCCACCTGCAGCCCAGGGCAGCTGGTCATGCAGTCCCCCCAAATCTTTTCATATCATATGTTTTAGTGTGTATTTTCTTTGTGACCCCATGCATGGTTCTATTTTTGAAGTTCACAGTCACGCCTTATTCACGACATCGCTTCTTGGCAGCACATACATTTGTGAGCAACTGCTTTCAGTGAGGAAGCCCATGAAGCGCAAAATTCAAACAAACATTTCTGACAAGCACCATGGGAACTCACCAAGAATCGTGACCACTTCCATCGAACCAGACCCTGATGGATTCGTTTTACAAAAACAATGCCAAATTCCCCACTCGTTTTATATTGTTTTCATTTGTCTAAACTTTATAATAAAAATATAAAACAATAAAATTCTTGTTATGTGTAAACACTATATTACATAATTTATGTGTGGCCCAAGATAATTCCTCCTTACTCAGGGTGGCCCAGGGACGCCAAAGGTTGGCCACTCCTGGTGGAGGTCACTGTTTGAGAGGACCCCCTCTTCACCAGTCCCACGGGTTTAAAGGACACACTGGAGAAAGGAAAATGTTCTTGTTACTGTAGCGGGGGGCCAGATCAGAGCAAAAGCATAAGAATCTGGAGCCCAAGACACCCGGTCAGAGCAGAAGCACTTGCTGTTGACGGCGCCCAGCGTGCAGCCTTTGTAGATGACACCTCTGACCTGGAATAACGTGGTGACGCTTTCTTCCTCTCTTGTGATCTCCACAGAGAGAGGCAGGAGAAGTGGCCGGCGTCACTCTGTGTCCACCCGCAGGATGGTGGCTCTGTATGACTACGACCCCAGGGAGAGCTCGCCCAACGTGGATGTCGAGGTACTGCCTGGCCCCTCCCCGCTGACCTCAGACCTGCCCTCTGCCTCGGAAACAGAGCTGTGCGAGGCCATGGTCCTCAGTCCTGTCTTCCTGTCTCTGTGAGCCGTCCACAGGAAGGGCTGCCACCCCCGTGAGCGGACACTGTAGAGATGGCCCTGTGGGGAAGGAGGCAGGATGCTCCCAGGGACACTTGTGCCACGATGAAAGAGCACATCTCACAGGGACGGCACCATAGGGTCACCTTTAGGAGAGCCACAGGGCCCCCCATGTGAGAGGAGGAGCAGGGGGAGGCGCAAAGGAGGGACCCATCACCCGGGATGGCGGGGTCTCTGCCTTGGGGGTCTGAGACACGCAGCCTTCAGAAGTGGACAAGGAGGCCACCACTTGCGGCGCTGCTTGCCCGTGGGTAGGCTGTGTCTGCCCCCGTCACTGCGGCATCCCTGCATTCCCTGACAAGCCGCAGTTCACGGGCTTCATGCCCTCATTTTTTTAAAGCATCCTCTGCTAGACCTCTGCTCCCGTGTTCTGTGAACATGGCTTCCATGGGTAACTGTGGACTGGGGCCGGGGATTCCTGCAACTTGGAGTCTTGCTGGACACTGCGTGCCTGCCTCATGCTGGTGCCTGGCACAGAGTTGACACCTAACACATAGTCATTTAATGAATAACTGAGGAGATTTTTTACAGTCAGTGAAAGGATATTCATGTAATAGTCCTTATCCTACTGAGAACATTTCCTGCATGACCCAGGTTATTAAAGTTAACTATGTTACTCGTTTTAAATATATATTATAAGTGGAAAATGGTGATAATCTTGCATTTTGCCCACAAGAATCAGATCTCTGCAGCATTTGTCTTGGAGGTTGGCATGATCCTGATTGGTGCTTACTTTCTAAGGACTATGAGAGTGCTGGCCGCCAGCCTTGTACCTTTCATCTATTTGACTGAAAAAGTAGACTAATACCAACGTTTCTCAGCTAGCAAGAGGAATCATGAAAAACTTTTCTTTCTTTTTTTTTTTTTGAGTTGTAGTCTAACTCCATCACCCAGGCTGGAGTGCAGTGGCACACTCATGGCCACCCCAGTGTCAACCTGCTGGGGGCGATCCTTCCACCTCAGCCTTCCAAGTAGCCGGAACTACAGGTGCATGCTACCATGCCTGGCTACTTTTTTTATTTATTGTAGAGACAAGGTCTCACCAAGTTGTCGGGACTGGTCTCGAACCTGTAGGCTCAGGCAATCCACTTCCCTCGGCCTCCCAAAGTGCTGGGATTACAGGTTGAGCCACTGAGGCTGGCCAAAGAATTTATTTTTTAAAACAGCTACTTTGTATGGGAAAATGCTATTAACTTTATGTTCCATCCCTACAGGCTGAACTTACATTCTGCACAGGAGATATTATAACTGTTTTTGGTGAAATTGATGAAGATGGATTTTATTATGTAAGTTTTTGAAACATCAAGAAGCACCATTTTCGATTCCTTCGCTCTCTCTCTCTCTCTCTCTCTCTCTCTCTCTCTCTCTGTCACCTGTTATTTTTCTTAAAATCATGTATGGACTTTATGTGGCTGTTCTCTCTTCACTGAGTTATATACACTACAAAAGCCAGCACTGCGATGTTCACTGTTTCCTCTTTGCTGATAACAGCATTTTCAATGTATATAAACTGTAAGCAAAAGAAATGCATCCACATTCTCACATCTAAAAATCTAACAATTTAACTTGCTAGATCATTGACTGCATAAGTCAGAAATTTCCTTTCTCATAGGAAAAGAAAAACAAATAATCCCAGAACACATCAATACATAAATCTGGCAGATCTGAGATGCCTCCACGGCCTTGGTTGTGGGCCTGGGGCCTCACCGCCCACCTCCTTCCATCCCCTTCCCTGTCTATTCCCCAGGGCGTGTCTTTAATATCCCCGGGGCCAGGATGGGAGAGAATGGGGGTGAGGGTCGTCTTAGTGTTCCTGCAGTCAGGCAGTGGCAGCCCCTCCTCAACCAGAGGCCCCCGGGGCCACTCAGGAGCCCCCAGAGTGTGGAGCCCAGGGAGACACCCCCCCCACCCCCGTCAATGCAGCTACCTACCCTCCACTCCCTTTCATCTGAATGGTGTGGCGCCAAACTCTCTCCTCCCCTGGTTTTTGGGTTTTGAGAGTCAGGCACTTAGTGAGGATATTCACTGGCACGTGATTGTCATGTAGGTTCCAGATACTTCTGTCTAGATCATCCTCTGCCTGTGGGGTCACGTCTGAAAAGTCCTTCAAGGTATTAGAAGCATTGTGGTTTGCTTCATTGGTGTTGTTTACATTTCTACTAACTTCATATTTTTCCCCTAGTTAGGAGAACTAGGGTCTCCATACCATATATTAACTAACCTGAGCCTCCCACTTTCAAAAGATGCCATCCTCATTATAGACACTAAATTCCTGTGGATACTTGGCACATTTAAGGACTTTAATCCTCCTCTAAGCTGCTACATGTTGATACTTGGGAGGGATCATTTTGTGAAGAGTCCTGCTCCCACTGCAAGCCTGCGCTTTTTTGTTTGGAGGAACATTTCGTTTTTCAACTAGAGGGAAGTTGATCTCTTATACTATTGCTTTTCAGTTCCGACACGTGGCATGTCTCTTTTTCAGTTTTCCTTCAACTGTTCAAAAAGACTCGTGGACATATTCTTACATGTCCTTTCTATATCTTAAGTTCATTCTTAGAAATTTTATAAGAATGATCTATTTTCCTGGTATATATTCCACTGGTTATTTAGAAAATATATTGGAAGAGTGTGTGTGTGTGTGTGTGTGTGTGTGTGTGTGAGCGTGTGTGTCCCCACATATCATTCTTATGAATGCATTGGATGTTATCAGTTGATTCTCCCAGCCATGATGATTTTGTCTCTTCTTCACCAGTATCTGTAACTGTGTCATCTTTTTGTTACTGGCTTACTGCATAATTTGGAACAATTCTGAGTAACACAGATGGGGGAGTCTGTGACTTACTACAGATTTTAGGAGAAATACCACTCATTTTACACTTATGTATAGGTTAGACTATTAGTAAAGATATACAGTCTTTATAATGTTAAGAAAGCATCCTGTTTTAGTTGATTAAGCTTATTTTTCTCCAGTAAATTATTGGCCATCATATATAATTATTTTTAAAGCACTGGATTTTTTTTTGCTGACATTTTATTCAGAAGTTATGTTTATATTTCAGAAGTAATATTGATCCGTATTCGTTAAAGTATTGTTGTTGTAACTTGTATCAGAATTATGCTAGAATGACCAACTAAACTGCGGAGATGCCAATCTTTTGCTGTGCTCTGGGACAGTTTAAATAGGAGTTACTATACTTGGACGGTTCTTAGAATCTGCCTATAAATCTTCTAGGTTCAGCATCTTTTTAGAATATAGTTGGACTACAGTTCTCATTTGCTTGCATGGGTATCTTCTTATTGCATCAATTTTTAAAAAATTTATATATATTTAGAACAACATATCTTTCCTCTGGATTTTCAAACATATGGACAGAATTGACATAGTGCTTTCTCCTGAATTTAAAGATATTTTTCTAACTTATCACCTGCATGTTGTATCTTACTTCCTTGAATAGTCTTGTCTATTCTATCCTGGTCCACTTCTAGGAGGAATCAGATCTATATTAGTATTAAATATAAGCTCCTTTTCCTTCTGTCTCCTCCAAAGTTCTAGGATTCTTTTGTTCTAGTTCACTGGATGGATGGCCTAGACCATTAACTTCTTATTTTAATTTTTAAACTTATTTTAAGGATGCGAGGTGTAATTCAGGATTAGGTATACAAGTGGTCATTAAACATCAGGACACACCTCACTTGACACTCAGAATCTTGGATTTCCTGGCCTCTTGTTTTCTGATAAGGATGACCTTGGGCCTCTCGAGAGTGAGCTGCTCGCTATGTTGTGGGTCCTTGTACTGTGGAGTCTTTCAGTCTCTCCTTAGGCCTGTCACATCCTGCGTTGAATAGCCATGTGTGAGCAGGGCAGTGAGTGACCCTGTGTCTGTCCCAGCCTCCTCCTCAGCTCGGCCATGAGTCACATCCTCTCCCAGGGAGTCGCCGTCTCCAGTCACTCATGACTCCAATGCCTGTCGCATTTGAGACCTCCTGGTGTCTGTGATGACAGCACCACTGTCCCATTCTTCACTCACATGCTTTCATTGACCAGAGTATGGGGGAGTGAGCGAGTCAAGGAAGTCTGCACACTGGCCTGGTCCATGCAGCGGGCTTGGGGTGAGGGTGGGGGTGCCTTTCAGGCCTTCTGCCAACTTGGCTTGAAGGTTAGGCCTCCAGAGGCTTTGTGCCAGGCCTCCCACATGGAGTGGTGGCAATGAGACGCAGTAGAGATGCAGGGATCAGGTCAGGGAGCGCCTGTGAATAGGGAAGAGGCAACTTCGATTTTTCTTCAAGAGTCACTCTGTGTGGCGTTTCGGTGGTGAACTTGGGAAGGAAGACGGGTGGGGCCAGGAGGCCAGGGAACACTCTGTGGCATGGTCCAGGCAGGACACGTGGCTTGGACTAGAGCAGTGCTCGCGGGAGGCAGACAAGAGGTAGACTCAAGATGATCTCACCAGAGCTTGGATGCTCAGGATGAGGCGAGTTTGACCTAGCGATGGGTGGTCTTGGGGATGCAGAGACAGGAATACAGTTAACAGAAACACAGTTTGGAGATTCCTGAGCTTGAGGGGTGTGAGTGGGATGCCCGAGGCTCTCCAAATGGAGTGGGGTTCATGGCAGAGCAGTCGTTCAGAGGCCACGCAGCTTCCAGTCATCACCCGACATGGTGACACAGTGTGGAGGCATCGGACTGGGGAGGCAGTGACGTGGCCCTGTGTCACTCTGACAGGGCTTGAGGAGGACTGTTTTAGGCCCAGAAGAATGAGAACACCACAAGAGAGCAGGGCAGGCAGGTCCACCGTGTTGACTTGGCGCCAGGCCCTCTGCAGGACTGTATCCATAGGAGGTGGCGTGATCAGGACACTGAGGGAGATTTGTGGCTGAAGCCCAGTGTTTCGTAGAACACAGTTCCAAATACAGCCAACGACTCCATCTGATCACCCAAGAAACAATCTTCCCTGAGGCTGGCAAGGAAATGGCATTGGATCTCATGAGGGGCTGGAGTAAATAGAAACACATCTTTGTGTGGACATGTCATTTGTGATCCTTGATATGAAGAAGTCACCGGGAGCTCATGCTCAGCACAAAACACAGAGAGCCTAGAAAAAGCATCTGATGCATCTGAGCATCATCAATAGAGAAAACCAGCCAACAGTGGAGCCTGAGAGAGGGGGACTAGGGCCATCACAGGTGACCAGGAGAGGGACATTCAAGGTCAAAGCAGCAAGCATGTGCTGGCCAGGGTTGCTGGGGAAGACGTGGGAGGGCCTGGGACTACCTCCTTCTTTCCAATTCATGTTTATGTATAATTGTGGTAAAATTCACGTAGCGTAAAATGGCCTATCTTAATCATTTTTAAGGGTACAGTTCAGAGGAGTTAAGGGCATTTGCACCGTTGTGCAGCTGTCACCGCCATCCACCTGCAGGATGCTTTCTGTCGTACCAAAGTTAAACTCTGAACCTGTTACACACTAACTCACTTCCCCTCTGCTGACCCCAGCAAGTGCCCTCTGCCTTATCTCTGTGAACTTCACCAGGCCAGGTACCTCACAGAAGTGAGAGCCTGTGGCACTTGGCTTTCTGTGACTGGCTTATTTCACTTAGTGTCATGTCCTCCAAGCTCACCCGTCGCAGCGTGTGTCCAAAGTTTTTTTTTTCATTTAAGACTGAACACTAATCCATAGTATGTGTACACTGCCTTTTTTATTCATTCACCTACCAATAAACACCTGAGCTCCTTATACCTTTTAACTGTTGCAGATAATGCATCTGTGAACCTTGGTGTACAAATCTCTTTTTGAAACCTGCTTTCAGTTCTTCTGGGTGTATACCCTGTAGTGGAATTGCCGGATCATTTAGTAGCTGAACTTTTAGGCTTTGAGGAACTGCCCTGCTGTTTTCAGTAGCAGCTGCATCATTTCACATTCCCATCAGTAGCACCGGGTTCCAGTTCCTTTGCATCTTCACCAGAGCTTACTTCGTGTTGGCTTTGGTTTTTGCCAGTAGCCATCCTAGTGGTGTGAGGCTGTGCTGAAGGGTTTTGATATTTCCTAATGATTAGTGATGTCGAACATCTTTCCATGTGCTCACTGGCCACCTGAGTGTCTTTTCTGAAGAAAGGTGTATTTTTAAATGTTGAGTTGTAGGAGTTTGGCAGTAAATGTTTTCTCCCGTTCCGTAGGCTGCCCTGCCTCTCTTCAGAGTGTGCCCAGGCGTTGTTAATCTGATGCAGTAGGCTATTATATATTGTCATTCCCTAACCCTGGGAGGCAGAGAAACAGAATCCTGCACTGCCCAGGGTCAGCCGAGTTCGCACTTGGCTTGGGCACTTGGGCGGCAGGTTAGCGTTGGGGAATTTGCATGGTGGGCATGTAAGCCACTCTGCAGATGGCCAGCAGGCAGTTGGACCTTCACTGTGCACAGGCAAGGTATGCAAATGAGTGGAAAGGTCTGAAGGAGAGAGACAGCCTGGGGCAGTCATCCCTGAGGGGAGGCACCAGCAAATACTTTCACTTCCCCATATTGTTTGTCGACAAGAATGTACCCATGCACAACGGGGGAGGAAGACATGAGGCTGGACAGGTCAGCACTTGCACGCTTGCCTGCACAGCAGGGCCGCCTGGTTCCACCCCTGAAGATGCTTGTAATGATCTGGGCTGGTAAGCCTGAGTGATGGCATTTCTAGAAGCCCCCTGGTGCCTCTCAGATCAGCCAGGCTTGAGAGCTACTCAATGAGAGCTACCAAGCAATGTTCCCGCAGATCCTGTTGCTAGGAACCACCTATGCCCTTTTGGCCAATATACCAATTCCTCAGCTCCTCCTTGGATGAGCAAAATGAAGATCTCAGGAGAGGGGCCTGGGCCCTGCTTGTTCAGCACGTTGCCGGGGTTACCGTTGTGATCAGGATAATCTGGAAATTTTCATCTCCAGTCCCTTCAAGTCCTACCACTTTTTACCAGTAGAGACTCACCCTGTGTCTCTACTCTTGAGCTATATTCCTTTAGCTCAAGCAACACGTAGGTTTCTGGAAAAATAACCCATTTTTCTGCCTCCCTCTTGTGACATAGGGGGAGCTGAATGGGCAGAGAGGCCTTGTACCCTCCAACTTCCTGGAAGAAGTGCCTGACGATGTGGAAGTCTACCTTTCTGATGCTCCATCCCACTACCCGCAAGACGCCCCTATGCGCTCCAAGGCAAAAAGGGTAAGCAAACCTCCTTGGTCCTTGTGACTTCTGTCCCACTCTGCCATACGTGACCTAATACGATTTCGCTTTGATATTTTTATATCTTGGGCCGAAAAGCATACACCCTGAGTTTTTTCTCTGCCCTTCCGTGGGGGTTGTGCCTACAAATTCCTAATTCTAACTCTTAAGTTTATCCATTTCACAAAATTGACCCTTTCAAGTCTAGCCAGCCTGCCTTTACTCAGAAAGGACCATCTCGTCCCACACCGTAGAGACACATTTCAGTTTGATCAAGAGAGAGAGAGGGGAGGGCTCCTCTTCACCTTTGGGGCAGAGATGGTTATCTGCCCTGTTAGGATCTGAGTCCTCTACCAAGAGCTTCTTAGGCATATTTAACTGTTAGATGACATTCATGTTTAGTATCTCATTTTTATTTTATTTCATCACTGCGAGTTTTTATATATTATATTTTTATATATATATTTTTATTTCTTTGCTCATCTGCTTGGAAACAGAAGAAGAGTGTTCATTTCACACCTTAATCAGGCAATGTAGCCTTCACGTAAGTGAGCAACTGAAGATACCTATACAGATACCAACTTAAGCTACCTTAACTGGACCAATGTGGTAGACTTAAGGCTTCATTGTGGGGTTACAAAAAGACAAAAAGAAATATGTCTCAAAAAAGTTATTGGACCTAAAGTATTAGGCCATTACTTGGACTCAGTTGTACAGCAACTGAATTTATAGTGAAACAAACCATCTTTAATAATCGTTTCCTACTACTTACATTAAGACTATTTGAAAGGCCAACATTGGGAACATATTTCTTAACAAGCTAATCGTTGGTTTACATAGAGAGTGTTCCAATGTCTACTCATAATTAAAGCTGCATATTGCATTGCTAGCCACTCTTGGAAAAAGCACAACCTACCAAATATGTTTACTCTGGGAAGCTTTACTCAGAAAAACCTAATTCCAGATCAAGCAGATGAGTGGTCAACGGAGGTGACCGGGCGCTGGCTCTGAGCACTCCAGGGCTCGCCTGGGCTGCCAGCACGGGTTTCCCCGGTAGCCCTGCCTCCACCTTACGAGAGCACCACGCTCTTCCTCAAAGCACAACCGTTCTAATACTCAGCGGCTGGTGAAAGGCAAGTCTGTTGGTATACCAATGCAATACTAGGTTTTATGAAACATGCAGCTCAAATGATTGCATTAGACGGAATAGATGGTATCTTCAGGTGTACTTTGGGATGCTTGACTAGGTGTCTCCATTAGAATTAGACCTTGATTTTAAATCCAAGCAAGCTTGAAGCCCCTTGGCTTATGCCCTTTGCCTGCTCAGTAATGAACACTCGGTTAGCAAGGGGTTTGCTCTGGAGAGGGGCGGGGCAGGAGGAATGATGACGTTGTGGCATTTCATCAGCTCGGGCGTGTAGTCGCCTGTGAGAGGGAGGTGAAGTCGTCACGCCACGTGTTAGAGCGAAAGTCTGTCCCTCTGAAGCACTGTCCATTAGGCACTTACAGTTCACGGAAGCACGACTCTGTGCTGCGTACTGAGAAAAGTCTATGTTCCATTATTTGGAAATATCGAAAGCATCACTAAGGGCCTTTAAGCTTTCTTTGATTGTAATTAAGGTTCATTTTAGTTTTTTTTTTCTTTCAACCAGTGTGCCATCTCCAATATTTCTATAGTATACTAACCAACCCAGGAATGCACTTACCCATATCAGGATTTTCTATAACCAAATAGCTTCAAATACAACAAAACTCCCCTTAAGCGCTTTTGCTTTTAAGATGACTGATGGGTACTCGGCCAATTTACTATCAACCTAACTTAAAATAACGTCTTCCCCTGCTTTTCGTTTTAATTTATAAAGAAAATTATTACCTACCTTTGTTTTGCCAAAGCAATGGCCACCCCCTACCCCAAGACAAAGAAACGGAAAGCCACACATGTCTGGCTAGCCCTCTGTCTGAATGCTCTGGGGGAGGACGTCCCTTCTCATGGCATACTTTAAACATTGAAAGAAGAAACGAACCACCCCCTTGACCTTGGCTGGTGGGAACGGGACAGTACGATGTTACCAGTGAATTATGTTGTTGGCGCTCACGCACTCAATAAACTGTCACAATGTACCTACTAGGTTCCTCCTGAGGGGTCAGGGACAGCAAGGAGCGCTCCATCCCCCACAGTCCATCTCCATTCGGGGTCACCTACGTCATCTATGGGTTCTGGTAGTCCTGGGAGAGGCAGGGAAATGTCCTCGAAAAAGACAAAGGGGCTGCTTTCCAAAGGCAAGAAACTGCTGAAAAAGCTGGGTGCAGTGAAATGACCCCTGTGCTTCCGGACAACTTCCAGAGTGATGTGATTTTCTTTAATTCCAAACTAGGGCTTTCATGACTCAAGTACGTCCTAAAACCAATCTCCACCCCCCAACCCCCACCCCCGACACCAGTACAGAAATGCACTCTGCACCACCATCCACTTTACACCAACCGCGAGACACAGCCCCCGCTGACAGTCTACCACTGTCCAAGGTCCGATGCGGGAGGCGGGAGGGGGCGGTTTACTCACCAACGGGGGCGACCAGCTCTGTCGCTTACCCCCACCTGTAGCTCCAGTCTTTGTGCATTTGCCATCCGCCCCTAGAGGAATGATTTCGACCTTTCTCCCTCTTCAAAATGCTTGCCTCAAAATGCATAACCTTCACGTTAACTCTGGTCTTGAAATTCCTAGTTTAATCCGCCTTGATGTTCTGCCTTATAAATGCACAATGATTTGTACTGTCTAATAAAAAATCCAGTGTCTACTTTGTATGTGTTGTGCATTCAGTGGTCTTCATCCTCACTGACACAGTGGTTCCAAATTCAGTTGTACAGGCTGTGCTTTTAAGATACTGGGTTTAGTCTTTCAAAGCAAGTCAGGCAACACACAGAAAATGTCTACTCAATCATTCAAAAAAGAGAAAAGGAGAGACAGTAACTTTGCTTGGTAAAGTACCAGTACTCCAACCTGCCAGAAAACTGATAATCTTCATTGCTTTCAGTGTTATACATTTTATGGCATATGGTTTTCTGTTACTTTCATTATTTGTCAAAATGCCATACCCAAACACTCAACAATGAATGGCACACAGTAAGCCACACCGTGCATCAGCCACATCCCAAACATCCTAAATTTAAATCTGTTCAAAACGACCCATAGCCATCATCATTGGCACTTGAACAAGACTTACACAGTTGCTGGCAGATGTATTTGATGGTTACTCTTTTGTAATTCTTGTCCACTTGTACATTGTTTTTACTCTTTATACATACTTTTCAGACTGCCTTTCTTTTGTAATTTATGGACGGTTTATAAATGAATGACAAAGCTCTCCCCATTGTGTCTTCAAAACCTGTATTATAAACTGTGATATAATACTCTGTGGTAGATTTCCTAAGAGGAACTTTCTCAGTGTGTGGTTAAGCTCTGTGTGGGTGTGTGCATGTGTACAGCTAGTGTAAAATATTTTCTAGAAATAAAATTTGTTATTTTATACAACACCATTTATTCCGTATCTTTGTTTTAAACACTTTTTATCATGAGATATCGAGATAACAGAGTTATCAAGATAACGGAGTTCCTTTCTCTTAAATACTTACAAAAAAGTCAAACACCTTACCATTTTTTTCCAAAAATAACTCTGACCTCTGTTTTGGGAGTCACTGACAAAACGCTGCGACACTCTTACACCACTGTTGACAGTTCCCTCATGGCAAACAGAAGGTGGTTAGCATTGAGTCAGGACTTCCTGTGTGCAAAAAACACTCATCTACAATAAACACTTCTGGGTGAATTCAAACCACGCTTGTCAATGTTTCCCTTTGGCAACTTTAGAAATTGAGTGAAATTAATAACGAGCTACAGTGACATAATACAATAAAATACAACTTAGTTGCCCAAATGTACAGAATTTTCTTTACAGCCTTTCTTATTTTAAAATTCTCCACATAATAGGAATTTGTTCCAAGTAAGAAGAAAAACTAATATGCTACAACAAGATGAAAACAATACAGTTCAATAACTTTATGAAATGGTAGGCAAGCATACCATTGTAATTGCCACATGATGTCATTCATGTTGTCTTTTGTTTTTACTTATTGCATTTATAGAAAAAATTATGTTTGAAAAATTGAGGACCGTTTCTCCAAAACAAACACGAAGATCAGCAAATGTATTCGGGACGTACGTTTCTCTAAGTCTTTTCAAAGTATTTAAAAATTTCCCCAATTATGAATGTGTAGGCAAACCTGAAGTCATGATGGGCTCAACTTGGCTTTTTTCCCTTTTTTATTTTATAATTAAGTTCAAGTTTCTGGAAATCCAAAGCACCTCCTCTAAGGCCATGAAAGTGTGTGAATCACATTCGGTTACTCATTACCCCCTTGCCCCCACCCCCGCCGTGCCCCATTCCCTTCCTAAAGTAACTGAGCCCAAAGTCGCTTTGGCCATCTTCTTTCCCAGTGACAGAAGAAACCATCAGCTTTGTTCTGTGACCTACAATCACACCCAAATAAGTTGGGAAGCTCTCTGTTGCCCGTGTGATTTTCCGTCTTCAGGGGTCAGTCTAAAAGTTGGACTTAAGCCCAAACTGTACAAAGGCACATACAATATTGTCTCTCCCAGGTAGGTGGTCTCCACACTGCTCCTCCATGCCTCTCAGGAGATCAGCATGCAGCACAGGGCAGTGGACACCTCTCGCAGGACCGTCCACTTGGCTCTGTTGTACTCTGTTCCCCCAGAGGAAAGCAGTGATTCTTTCTACTCAGAGGGACTTTTCTGTTCTTATCCCAACTTTTAAAGATACAATTTTCATTGTATCTTTAAACATTGAAAGGTTCAGTTTTCACTGGACGGCCAACAGTACCTGAATTCTTAATTTTATAACTTTCCTACCTAAATTCAAAATAGAAAATTCCCCCTTTGTTTTGCACTTCTTGTTCACTTAAAATCTTTCTCTTTTCTTGCTAACATTTTTCAAACAGTGCTTTTAACCATTTGCTTAAAGTAGAGCTAAAACAACTCCTCTGTGTTCTGCCTAGAGAGCTAGATTGCATTTTCTTATTCTAGAAAGTATCAAAAGATGCACTCAACATAAAAAAAAAGGAGTGCACAGATAGCCACAACTTTCCAGAAGCTTCTCCTGCTCTTTATTCTGTGGCCTAAAGTGAAGAAGCTCTGTCAGTAAGGAACTTGCTCTTGGGAAAAGTTCTGGTAACTAAGGAAAAGTGTGTCTGAGGTATGTTGGCAAAGGCTAGAACTCAGTGGAAGGCTCTGGAAGGAGAAAGAAAAATAAAACTGTCAGCAACATTTAAAGCTGACAATTAAATGATATTAAAAGAAACTTCTAAAAATCTTTAATTTTGAAAAAACTGCATCCTATGCTAGATATGATTTCCTGCGAGTAAAGACAGACTGAGCACGTGCACACTGGCCAGCGATGAGTGCCCCAGCTGCTAGAGATCCCCTTTAGTCTGAGTCTAGGACCCCGGTGCTGGCAGTGACATCACAACGTAGCCGTTTGTCCTGCCACTTCTTACATCCTTATTCACAAGAAAGAAACTATGCCTGGGATGACCAAAACAAGTATACACTTACATTAGGACAGTGATCAGAATATCTAGAAAGATGAATCAAATGTCAAAGTGAAACTGACATAAGAATGTGTAATATACCGACCCCCTGTGTAACAGCAGTGGAGAAGGATGGACTCTGTGGCCTAAAAACTGCAAGCAGAGGTGATCCACCACACATGAGGCAGGAGAGTCTTGTGCCTGGAGAGTCTTGTCCAAGAGACATCAGTGCCAAGTTCGTAAAATACATAAGAGAACGTAAGGCTTGCAACTTCACTAGGTGAAGAAATGTGGACTAGTAATGCCACATCTCTCAGCCGCCAGTTGCCAAAAGCCCAGACATGGAAACACGGGACAGTGGGGAGGGCACGGGTTCCCGCCTGGTGGACTCCAATGCCAGATGGTCCTCATACACTTGGCCCCGTGACTTTCTGGAGCCTAAAAGTGCTTGTCCTTCAATTGACTCTTACTTCTAGGAACACAATTTGAGGAAAGATGAGATCTAGGCAAGGATTTAAAATCTGAGAAATTTACCACAACATTAATTATAACAGTGAAAAAATAGTAAATTAACAAAAACCACCAGAGGTCTAGCTAAGCAAAACTAAGGAATAGCCAATGAAAACATTCACTCTTCAACCGCTGCTGACACAGGAAGGTGGAGGCACAGCAACTGGGGGATGGCTCTGTTGACCCCAGGTCCCATGATGGGGGGAGGGCCCAGGTGTGTCCTGCTGTGCGGGTCACCTGTCCACACCTGCCCCTCTGGCCTCCTCCCATCTCACTGACAGTCATCAGACCCATGCAGCTGACCCAAGAGCTGTGTCCCTGCCTCCAGCCTGACTACTGTTCAGTTCGGCACTTCCCAGTCCATATTTCAGTTTCCAGAATGAGGAAAACACACAGACAACCCTAAAATATTGAAACGATCACGCCTCTGTCTCCTCTGCTCCCTTGCTCTAACAACCCTCATTAGGGAATGGAGATGAGGCCCCATCAGTAACTCCTGCCACTGCATGGCCCACGCCCTGGTCCTGAGCAAAGGCCCATCAGAAGGTCTGGCCCTCCTGAGACCCCAAGGCTCAGCAGCCTCTCCTAGCCCCTGGGCCCGTGCAGGCTGCTGCTGTCTCCCTCCCCGAGCACCCTGGTGGGAGCAGAAGGCAGGGCACAACAGTGAGCCAGGGCCCATTCTGGGCACGCAGCCCTCAGGACCCTCCAGGGGACAGGAGAGCAGCAAAGGTGAGGGCCCTGGAATAGCAGCCACTGGGACTGTGATTCCTCACACCTGCCACAGCTCAGTGCACAGGTAACTGGGAGAGAGGTGGGGGCCCCAGAGTCATCACACACAGACTGGCTAAGTGCCTCTGGGGAAGTGGGCACTGGTCTCAGAGAAGAATCTGGCCCACAGGCCACACCAACTCCTGGGTCTTGTCAGGCGACAAACAGGGTCTCATAAAGCCTGTCTGAGGTGAGAGAAAGAAAAGCATGAAAAGAAAATGGAAGAAAGGAAGGAAAGAGAAGGAGAGAGAGAGGGAAGGCGGGCGGGAGACAGCAAGCCAACCAGGGTTCTGAAAGGTGACCTCAGAGGAGCTGTGAGATCCAAGTCAGAGACAGAGGACGAGGCTAACAGCAAGTCCACAGGTGCCACCCACACGCCAATCCCCAAGAGGCCACGTGACAGGACCAGGGATGCCCACACACACACAGGTGTGTCCGAGCAGGGACGCCTGGGCTGAGGGGTCCACATTCTGTTAAAGTGGGAAGTAACCTTGCTTGACCATTGCTCTGCAGATGTTGTCTTTATTACTCTGGGCTGTCAGCACAACGGCCTCGACTCCAGAGGGCCACACCCTCTCTCTCCTCTTCCAGGGCCGTTTGCTGTACAAACATCCTGAAAAGACCATCTGGAACAAAGGTTAAGTGCCTCCACTCACAAGTTGTGCAAGGATGTGAGTGGCAGATGGACCACTGTCTCCCAATACTAAGTATTTTCAAATCTATTATATGTCAAAGGCTAGAAGTCAAAACATCAGAAAATACTAAATATTCATTCTGTCTGTGCAAGACTAAGAATATGAAGCTGAGTAACAGAATGAAACTTTTTATGAGACTAAAATACAAATTGAAATGCTAACTTGACTTAACAATACATTACACAATCACAACTGAGTTCAGTTACAGTTTTTTTTCCCCCAAACTTAGAGTTCCAATGAGATCTGGTTCCTGACAACATGATAAGTTAATCCTGGCTACTAAGTGGAAGTCAAACAATTAAACTCCCCACTGACTTAGAAATTTTAAAAGTACTTATCCAAATAACTAGTGGGTCAAGAAGAGATCAAACTGAAATAAAAATAAAACTATGTTTAGAGCCAAATTAGAGCAAAAACCATGACAAAGCTTTCAGGATGCAGGGAAAGCAACGCTTCAAGGGACATTTCTAACTCTAAATATTATGGTAGAAAAGATGAATTAATGGAGTTAGTGACCAACTGAAGATATTATATAGAAATAAAAGAAAACTGAAGAAAGAAACAAAGAGCAGAAACCAGTGAAATAGAAAACAGCAACAGAAGACAGAAGTTGCTAGATGAACTATGAACTAAGACTAAAGATGGCTGACATATATCTGTAAGAGCTGATCACAACACACAGAAGACATTAACAACGCTTTAAATTAAAAAGAGGACAAAATAATAAATACAGTGAATTCAAACAGATCAAATATTATCAGCTCTGTTAATAAATTAGGAAATCCAGAAAAAATAGGTAAGTTTCTAGAAAAAGTGTAAAATAACAAAACTAGTTCATAAAAAATAGTTTTAAAAATGTAGGTAGGAAAGAAACCAAATAAATTTTTTTCCACAAGAAAAACTTCAGGCCTAGATAGTTTGAGAAAAGAGCTCTCAATGAAGAAAATGAAGAAAAGAACTCTCAAAACAAATAGTGAAGAAGTCATCCCAATCTTATATAAATTCTTCCAGAAAATAAAAATATAATACTCTCCAAGTCATTTTAAGTCAAAAATAGTAAGAAAACAGGAACGTATAGACCCATTTCATTATGAACATACTTTGTAAATTCTCTAAACAAATCATTAGCAAATTAAAAGGCATATTAAAAAAACTAACCAAGTTTATCTCAGGAATGCAGGGACAGTTTAATCTTAGAAAATCGTAAACTGACATGCACTACATTAACAGAATAAAAGATAAAAACCATATGATTATCTTAATAGATGCAGAAAAACTATTTATTAAAATTCAACACAAGTTCTTTGTAAAAGCTCTTAGCTATGAATAGAAGGAAACGTTGTTAACCTGATAAAGGAATTTATAAAAATCTTTTAATGGACATATCTTAAGTGGAAAATGGAAAAAAGACGCAGTCACTTGAAATGCAGAAATAAGGCAAGAACGTTTACTCTTACTCTTTTTATTTGACATTATACTAAAGGTCTTCACTGGTGCAATAAGAAAAAAAGTAAATAAAATAAGTAAAATAAAATAAGGACTGGAAAAAGATAATAGAATTATCATGTCTGCAGAGGATCGAGTTGCCTACATAAGAAAACACAGAAGAATGACAGGCAAATCACTAGAAATAGAAGTATAGTAAAATAGCTAGAGGAAAAAAAAATCAATATTTAAAAACTCAATTACATATACTTGTAAAACATTAGAACATATAATAGTTAAAAGAAAAACATCTACAATGGCAACAAAACTCTAAAGTACTTAGGAATAAATCAAACAAAAAAGTACAATATCAGTATGCACAAAATTGCGGAACTTTATGATGAAAGTCATTTAAAAACCCCAAATAAATGGTACAATAAGCCATCTGGAGAATGGTAGGACCCAGAATCATAAAAATGTCTATTTCCCCTTCCAATTTCAATAGAGTCAATGCAATATAATAAAATCTTGACGTTTTCATGATTGTTACAAATAGATTGTAAAATTCACATAAACTCATAAAGGAGAGACACTTGCCCTGCCAGATATCAGGAATTAGGCAAAAATAGTAATTAAAATAACAGGACCTGCTCGTTAATGGGGTTGATGTGTGGCTGAGGTTAAATGGCAGATCAGTGAAGACAAGACATTATTCAGAAAAGAGAAGCAGACAATGACTTTCCATGTAGGTAAAGTGAAGTCGCACCCTGCTTTAGAGCACATACACAAATCACCTCTTTTGGAATCAAGGATTAAAGGTTTGAAGTAAAATTTTAAACTTCTGGAAGAAAATATATATGAACATCTTTCTAACTATGGGTTAGAGAAAACTTTTAAAAACACAACAGACATTGCCTTATAAAAGAAAAACTGCCAAATTTTGACATATGGTATTAAAACTGAGAACTTCTGTTCATCAAATGAGACCTTAAAAGAGTGAAGCAAGCCAGGCATTGGAGGAGGCATCTGTAACACACATAACTGGCATAAGATGTGTATCAAGAATCTACAGGCTGGGCGCGGTGGCTCCGCCTGTAATCCCAGCACTTTGGGAGGCCAAGGAGAGAGGATTGCTTGAGCCCAGGGGTCCGAGACCAGCCTAGGCAACTTGGTGAGACCTTGTCTCTACAATAAATCACAAAAACTAGCCGGGCATGGTGGCTTGCATCTGTAGTTCCAGCTACTTGGAAGGCTGAGGTGGGGGGTCTTCTGAGCCCAGCAGGTTGAGGCTGTGATGGCCCTGAGTGTGCCACTGTCCTCCAGCCTGGGCGACAAAGAGTGAGACTCCAACTCAAAAAAAAAAAAGGAATATATGAAGGAATCTTGTATATAAATAAGAATAAACTACCAGATCAGAGAAAAACAGTCAGAAGACATGAATTATATACACAGAAAACGGATATAGCCAATACACATATACATTCTCAACTTCATTAAAAAGTAGGAAACTGCAGACCATGAGGGCAATAAAACTCATTTTATAATAATTCAAACAGCAAAACTTAACATGTCTGAAAAGAATATAGATCAAAGCCGGGCTCGGTGGCTCAGCCTGTAATCCCGCGCCTTGGGAGGCCGAGGTGAGTGGATTGCCTGAGCCCGTGGGTTCGAGACCCGCCTGGGCAACTTGGTGAGACCTCATCTCTACAATAAATCAAAAAATTAGCCGGGCATGGTAGCGCGCGCCTGTAGTTCCAGCTACTTGGAA